>CAJUYG010003203.1:8318-23174 GCA_910591675.1 Galerucella calmariensis
ATAATCAATCATCAATTAAAGATTATTGAAATCTTTTTATAGTTTAATTAATAGTGACCTGTGGGAAAATTTTTGTATTTTGTGAATTATGTTGTGCAAAGTTCAATGTAACCATTCAAACCCTTGCTCTATTATCATGATGAGCAATAATAGTATATTATTAAACGAGCAATTTATGATAGCCATAATTCACGATGTGACGTTTGCGTCACGAGCCGCAGGCGAGGGGCGCAAGTCACCCAAGTGAATTATGGCCATAAATTGCGAGTAGAATACTATACTTTGTCCACGACACTTAATTTATTTATTAATAAATAAAAGTCAGTAGCGATTTGGCATATCACTAACCTCAAAATGTTGTGGCATCTACTTCAAATAATTTGACATATATAGAGATGGGCGATACTGTAGAAAGTATCAATTTAAAATACTTAATGTTAGAAAATATCGTTATGAAAAGTATCAATACTAAAAATTACAATATTTTATAGATACGATATAATATGTCAGAAACAAATTTCCTGAACAAAATACACAGATTTAATAGTTTATTTCATATTGTACCCCTAGTCGTGAATTATGAACCATAATACACTACAGTGTATTATGAACCATAATTCACGACAGTTGATATATGGGTACCATATACCTTTAGTTAGGAGGTAAAATATTGACTTATTATTAGGTGGTCGTGGACAAAGATTATTATTATTAGGACATTAGAATGTAGGACGCTTTTCTTGGGTGTTTATAATATAAAATTTCGCGACTTCAAGTCACGTATAAACGAACCTTAAGACATAACCAATAAGTGAAATTTAATCAAATGGTAACTACAGCTTTACAATTGTGCCATAATATTATCTTTAATATGCGCAACAAGTGCTAGATACAGATTACCTTTTTTTAAGTACACAGGACGTCGTGTTAATACACCGTAAAATAACAATTACAATTTCCAAGTTCTATTAACTTACAGTATAACCATGGGTTATATAAAATAATTTTCAAAGGTGTAATCATTGTTGATTGTTTTTGTTCCGTTAGACTTAGTTAAGATAATTAAAGCGCTAAATATGGTGCAGTCTGACATATTATTTACATAAATAACCTTCAGGGCGTATAAGTAATTTCTTTAGGTATTTGTGAGACACAAAATGAAATAATTATAATTAATTATAGATAATTTACTGGAAATAACATACCATCAAGTAAGTCTATTTGTTCTATTATAGTAGTTGCTTCTAGCGTCACATTATTCTGTATGATTATTACAGTTGTTTCCGTATGATGATGAGAAAAAAATGTAAAAGCCACTACTGTATTAGACTCAGGCGCATACCAAACGTGAGGGCTGAGTCCACAAACTGGGTCTTTTCACTAAAAATCTCAAGAGTTTCGATTAATTAATACCCAGAACATTTTTTTTGTAAATGTTAATGAATTATTGCCAAATATTGAATTTAATGACATTAAATAAGAAATATTCAGATATTTTTGGATACACTATTACAATAAAACAAAGGCTGTTGCAAACACGGAACGCTGGGCAAATAAGTTGCCAAAATAAATTTATATATAATCTTATATCCTTGTACCTATAATAGGTGTGTCGCGCTTACATTTCATTCTGTATGAAATTTTTCCATGCTTTTATATCTTTTGTTAATGTTTTCGCTTCTTCCCAGGATTTGTCTCTCTCTTATAATATTTTCTCAACCATTTTTCTCCATGTCTGTATTGGCCTCCTTCTCCTTTTCTTTTTTGTGCTTTTGCCTGTTTTACCTGCCTCGTGTTATTCAATCTGTGGATGTGACCTCACCAACTGAGTTGTCGTAGTATGAATTTTAATACTGGTTGTAATGCCAATATATCTCTTATTTTGTCCATTCTATCTACTCCTGCCACTCTTCTAAGATACTCGATTTCTGCTCTTTGAATTTTACTTTTTTTTGGTTGAGTTGAGTTGAATCTGGTCCATGATTCACATCCATAAGTTAGAACTGCTCTATGTACGGTATTGTATGCTTTTATCAAAATAATAACTTTTTATTTATTCAAATGAACATACTCTGTTTAATAGTTTTTCTTTAGGTTCCAGCACCAACTCTTATAGCCGAAACGTATTGACTTTCCCTTTATGAACTGCTGACTTTTGACAGGGATCCTAAATAAACACCTGAAAAAGCTCAAAATAGTGGAGGAAAAAGATTCGATTCTGTGGCATGGGAAAAGAAACGTCCATTCACATACTTGCGAATTGAAGTTGCAGTCGTATGCGCGAAGAAGCTGTACATAACAATATCTGAAAATTAATATCGGTCAAAGCCTAAGGCATTCCTAAATACCTAATCCATTTAAATTCACTCAGAAGGGTAACTGGTGTCGACACATGAATATATGATTATGACTCAGAAACAAAATTTTCTCTTTTATCAAATATAAATTATTATTCAAATGTATTTAAATCGAAACAAAAATTAATAGTTAAGCGTATATCATGTTGAGTGATGGGCCTTTTGGGTAAATGTCAAATACTCTCGCGAAATAATTGTCTATAATTACAGCTTCTCATATCTCTCTAAAATATCTCTACGCTTTAACCGTCGGAAAGCTTTTACAAAATTATGCAGACATGAAACTGTGTAATGCTATACGCATTAGTAGAACGAATGTTTTAGTTCCAATATACAGTGCGGGCAAAAAGTCTCTTATTGATTCAATTTTCTAAAAACACAAAAGTTTTTATTTCGAAATTTGAATGTTTTTACCACTGCCAGTGTTGCCGGAGCTTAATAATATTTCGTACTAACCTCACAGTCAAAAATGTACCAGATTTAGCACAAGCGTACCAACAAAGAAAGATATACAGATCGCGTATTTTCTTATGGAACATTTCTGGATTACACAAGTACGACAAGGAAAATATGAGAAAAACAGCTTGAAAGAGAGAGAAAGTATAACTGTACGCGCGTATCGAAGGCGTGTACCTAGGTCTAGGGGATGGCCGAATGTTGATTGTCCTTTACAGAGAGAAAGATAATTCACTAGTAGGTGGTATTCAGAACTTGGAAGAGAGATAAAGTGTAACTGTGCGCGCGCATCGGAGGCGTGTACCCAGGTCTAGGGGATGGCCGAATGTTTATTGTCCGTTCTGAATACCACCTACTAGTGAATTCTCTTTCTCTCTGTAAAAGACAATCAACATTCGGCCATCCCCTAGACCTGGGTACACGCCTTCGATACGCGCGTACAGCTATACTTTCTCTCTCTTTCAAGCTGTTTTTCTCATATTTTCCTTGTCGTACTTGTGTAATCCAGGAAGGTTCCATAAGAAATTACGTGATCTGTATACTATTTTTATCGCAAACTGCATATGGCGCGAAATTTTAAATAAAAGTTGTATTTCCAAGAAAATATATATATATATTTTTTTTAACGTTACAAAAATCAGTCTAAAACTCTAAAAGAACGTGAAAATAGTAATATTAAGTAACTATTAACTAACAATGTTATCACAAAAAAGAAACTCTTTGGCAAAAAAACAAAATATAAATATAAAGGTACTTATAAAAATCCTCGTAAACATCTTAGATTACCAATGATAATGATCTAAGATAAAAATAACATAATAACATAACCAACAAAACATTAAACATAAACAAAGCATCAAGCATGGCATGAATGCATGAGCATGAAAGAACCATAGAGAAAGAACGTATCGTAAACAAACACCCAAAAGCTGGCGTGTTTGCCGGTTTGTCGGTTTATCTCAGTTCTTTCTTGGGTGAAAACGTGAAAATTAAAACAAGAAATATTTTTGAACTGATTTATTGTTTTGATTGTAAAGATATTTAAATGTACCAAAAAGAAGACAATTTTGACTTTTTTACATAAAATGTACCAAAACTGGTACAATTGTACCACCTCCGGCAACACTGACCACTGCGACCTTTTCTCAGCCTACTCTCTTGATGAGGTCCACCAACATTGGAACCTAACCTTTTATATAGCTATTTGCTACTCCCCAGTACAAATAACCGTACATTTACCAGGCTGTCGTATTAGCATGTTATGACGTTGCTTCCTCTAATTGACAGAATCTGCATATAATTTGGTCTGTCAGTCCCATCAGTTAAGATGCCTCTAATATGTCTGCATTCACCAATTAGGTCTTCTGTCTATCTTTGTCCTGGTGTGTTTGCTCACCATTATTTGTCAGCTACCTGCTTTTCTTTAGCCCTTTTTGTTGTTGTTTATGCAACTCCGCAGAAGAGATCAAATGGCATTGGCGATACTAGTCTGGGGAACATTAAAAAACCAACCTGTATTTTTTGGTTATAAAGAATGATAAATCTATAAAATGCAGGCTGTTTCACGACGAGCTTACACTCGATTTCTATAAAAATCAAAATAGATAGAGTACAAGTTATGGCGAATTTATGGAAAAAATGTTGACATACATGTCACCGATTATACCAAAAGTGAACGACACTGTACACATAACTGTAAAACGCGAGCTAACTTTCTACCAAAAAACCGCGTTCATGAAAGATAATAAATAAATTCAAATGTAGTTTTATTTTCTCAAATTCGCGATACTTCACGTTTAACTTTCAAATTTTCCGTGCTTTTACCCGTTTGGCTATCTCATACGCAGTTGAAAGTATTCGAAAGTGTTACGAAAATGAAGTGCGACTTTTTTAAACATAACTATCCATTTTTTGAGCCAGAGCGAGTTTAAAAAAATTAAAAGTGCAATTGAGCTTATTTTTCAACGACCTTTCCAAATCTGTTATTGGAACTTTAGTTCTTTACGCCAGGTTATGTTTGAGCGACCAGGGGTCGCGACGCAAAAGATCTGACCGTTACGCGTTACGTTACGCTACGTTATGTTACGTTGCTTCGTTATGTGCCTTGCTTGCGTGCTTGTGCCTCCTTAGTCTCTTTCTCGTTTACGAAGCAGCGATTCATAATAATAAATATGCTCCTGCCGGGATTCGAACCCGGGCCGCCCGCGTGCCTTGCGAGCATTCTAACCACTGAACCACCGATGATATATTGAAATTCTATGCAAAGCTGGTATTCGCAGTGCTAGTGATCTACTTGAATTTGTTCGGATAAATTTTTACCATTATTTCCATAATTTTTTTTGCGCGATTAAGGGGTCTAGCACATTTACTTTTCGAAATACAGGGTGTTGAAATTTTGAAAACTTGAATGTTTTAATTCGATAACTTTAAAATGGATGGGTAAATTGATTTGACATTTGGCAGGTAGTTTTTAAATTTAAAAGGGCATATTTTGAAAGAAATTGTAGTTTGTGCAACTAGTGTGGATATGATGGCCATATCGCACGAGGACGAAGATGGAGCACGACGCCGTAGGCGGAGTGCTCAATCGTTCAAGTGCGATATGGACAATCCACACGAGTCGAGCAGCATATTTTTTCTACGACCCACTTAGGAAAAAAATCTAGAAAATAAAAATTTCTATAAACTGTAATATAACTTCAAATTAAAAATTTAACAATTCAATTTTATGTTTCCACTAATTTTGTGGTAAACGTATAGTTCTTGAATGTCCAATTTGTATAATGATACGGTTTCCTTTTTTAAATATACGATGATGTTATAAGTATAAGTATAAGTAGCAATCGGACTCCCTCATGAAGGGTACCGTACCATTATCTATAGTAATGAATATTCTGCTAAATATTTCAAACATCCACCTGTTGTCGTTATTAATAACAAGCAGAATAATTATTTAAAAATAAAATTAACAATAAAAAAAACTCCCTCGCGCGGCATCGAACCCGGGTCTACTGCGTGAGAGTCTGGTATGCTTACTACTCGACCACCAAAGAATATGCAAATCGTTTATCTATAACGTCAGATGTATCACAAAATTTTTGCTTAAAAGGAACTAAAGTTCCTACCGTGTGTCCCGCGACACGTTCTACCTTTTTATTTTTCACAAACGATATTTGGTGAAAAAGTTACCTCGCGTTTGACAGTTTTGTACAGGAATCTCTATGTCGCACATTATACATAACACAGTAGATGCGTTCGTTATTTGCATCGCAGAGGCGATGGATTTTGGTCACGTGATCACAGATTAATCTGAGCATTTACCTATCCTACCTCTAGATGTAATAAACGAACGATTCAGACTAAAAATATTGATATAAGTATAGGAAATTAGATGTGGTTGTGGTGAAGACTAATTCCTGTTTAAATAAAGTTTTATATTTGTGGATATACTATAAAATCATAATGTTGACAGCTACTTAAAATCAATTAAATCTTATTATCAAAATAAATCGATTTTAAACGTTTCACTACTGTCACTAATATTTTAATCTCTATCGATTCTAGAATGTAAACCGCCACAAATGTATCACCCTGTGATAGAAATGTGGCTCGTTTGGAATTAAACAATGAAGATTATCTAAATTCTCTCTTAATACGAGTACATGGTGAATGTAACAGAGCTGTTACTAGAACATGTGTTTTATTTGCTACGCTACAAGATATCCAGATCAATTCTGACCCAGCCACCACACACTGAAGAGAATATTAAACAATGTAATACAATTTGGTTGTTTTCAAGCTAAAGTTTATAAAGTAATGCCTGTTATTAATAGTATTGATAATAAAATTGAAATTTTAGTTATATTTGCTGTATTGTTGCTAATTATAATTAGTTAAAAATTGTTTCCTCAAATCTTCAAGTATTTAGTAAGCCTTTTTATCACATCTTCGTTTGTTACAAGCCTATCCAAAACGTAATGACTCTTCGGGGAAAGCAGTATTGATTACATAATTACTATTATGTACAACAGGCTTCACTCTCTTATTTTTTGCTCGTAAACATCCAAATTGTGTTAAATTGTTTAATATTCTCTTCACCGTGTGATGGCTGGGTAAGGTTCGATCTGGATATCTTGTAGGAAATAAAATGCATGTTATAGAAACTCTGTCACATTCACTCTTGAGATTGGGCGGCGGGTGTAATCACAGTGGGTGTAATTTGTGCGCTAACCATCCTTCTTTACCTGTCTGACCAAGAAGGGTAGATAATCCGACATGTATTTTCGGCGCTAACAAGTGCAGGTAGGTCGAGTCATGAAATAACTCTTATCTTGATAATTCAACCACAAATATTTGGAAAAACCCAATAATTTTCTGTTTCTTATTTCTTATTTTCTGATATTTTTTATACATAGTTACACTTTGATCAACCGGGTTTGGGCCTGGGTTTTCTTGTTTTTTTTTAGTTTTCTATTTCTTATTTTCTGATATTTTTAAACATCTTAACACTTTGTGTTTCCTATTATTTATTTAAAATAATAAGGCAAGATAAACTGCAACGGCGACTCAATGTGGAAAGCACCTCAGGTGTGAATTCGGAGACCAAACTAATATCAATTCAGGGAGTAGTCTTACCGGTTCGCGGGTAATCCTACTTTATTTAAGTTATTGAAGTTATATTGAAGTTAATGAGCTAATAAATGAAGTTAAGAAACGAAATGAATTTAATAAGTTAATAAATCAAGTTAAGAAATGTAATTAAAGTTAATCAAGAAAGGTAAGTGGGCGCCACCCTGAATAATATTAGTCGACTTGTTTTTCACCTCACCACTCTCTATCAACAAACCTGGAAATGTTGGAAGGGAAGGAATATGAACAACGTTGTTAAATTTACAAGTTGTTTAATGATTAAAAATATCACAGTAAAATATAAAAAAAATGTTGGATTTGTGAGTTGAAGCACGTTGGTTTAAAATTGGTTCACTTGTTACTTTCCTTAATTTTCCACGTGTCTGATGGAAACTACTTCGTCCGGAATTGGCAGGTACAAAGTTCAGGTACAAAGTTCCAGACTGTTTTGTGGTCTCAGGTACGTCTCAGGTACTAACCTCCAGGCACGATATCTCAGGTACTAAGTAAGTTCCAGGTAGGTACTAAGTAAGTTCCAGGTAGGTACTAAGTACCTAAGTGCTAAGAAAGATACATTGTATCAGCAATAGTAACATTTTTATGTAAAATTCAGGATATCTGCAGTAGGTAATTCGTTTTACAATTGTTTAAGCAATACATTTAAGAACGTGGTTCATAAAAAAATATCCTGTATTTTACTATTAAAAAAAAAACAAAAGAAGCAATAAAGAAATGTGAAAAATGATATTATTGAGGAAATCTTATTTATTTCCATTCATCAAAAGAAATCAAAGAAATAAAAAAAAATATCTAAGTAACATAGAAACTAAATTTTATTTTACTACTTATTTCAACCACAAAAGGCGATAAAGAAAATGTAATGAAAAAAATGTAATCCGGAAATATAATATTCTAAGTTAGTATTTAGATTGAATTAATTAGTTAACTAAATATACATATTTTAAAGACTTCAACTATATACATGTGAACCTTTTATCACCTGTATAAGAAAAACTAGAAAAAGAAAAAGAACAAGATAAAAAAAATATCATTGTATGTGTGTATCTGGCGCTTATCACTTATCATAAAAGGAAAAGCATAGACTTAAATGCAACTTACCATTCACATTGAATGCACTTTAGGAATGATAAATTTTAATGAAAGATAAATTTTAAAAATTCAACTGGACTGTTTCATGGTTCACAGTAGAAAGAAAGCTTATTCTCACTACTCGCTATTAAATTGTTGAACTATGCGATGAGCAATCGACATACGTTGTATATTTCTTTCCTGTTCACATGCTCCGAATCGAGAAAGAATTTACGTATTCGTAGTGTGTTCTTAATTTCTATCTCTGTATATGAGAGAAGAATTGAAATATTTGACCAATATCAGTGTATACTGAACCTCACCAACGGAGATTATTCGTCGCACATTAAATGTAAAAAATTTGCCTTTTAGCGGTGATCGGTGCTACAGGTTTTCGACGAGAATCACATGTTGATAAGAAAAAAGGACTGGCTACTCGCCGTCCGGTAGATATTTAAATATTCCAATGATAGTGGTCAAATATTATAACGTTACATTTGATCAACCGGGTTTGGGCCTGGGTTTTCTTGTTTTTTTTTTTTAGTTTGAAGTTTAGAGGGAGGGTTAGCGCCCAAAATACACATAGGATTAAAATGACCCTTCGGTCTTGGCGCCTAGTTTTGCATGTTGTAAATAGTACATTAATCTTTTAGCGCCCAAATTACATCCGCCCGAGATTGGGTATAGAGAAATGAACATAAACTGCCCCTATTTTCGGCCTCAGAATAAAAAATAAAGAATAAGTATGGTTGTTTCACTTAAAAAAATTAAGATATCTATTAACATTTTTAAACTTTAACTTTTCATCACTTCTTTAACAGCCGTGCATACGAAAGAGCAGTTCTAAACATATATCACCAATCATCTTCATTGTTCTACTAAACAACCTGACAAGATGTTTTTTATTTGGTATTGGAGATGTCCACACAGAATTTTAAAAAATGGAGGTCTGTCAATTTATTATAAAAAAATTAATATCTCGATAAGTTTAAATTTCAGATATAGGGTGTTCTACACAACATAACATTAAAATTCAATGTAGAATCTGAAAAGTTAATAATTTACAGGGTGTTACATTCGAAATAACAAAGTTGTCGTTCAGTATAGGTATAACCGTAAGTGGTATGTATGTCAAAATACAGAGTGGCCCAAAAGTCTGGAAGCTAATTATCTCTTAAATTGCTAGTTCTAATTGTGCAAAATTTGGGGTACACCTATTTTAAGATACGTAGATTCTAAATTTGATATTTGCTACGTTGCCAGATCTGCTGTTTCTATCGCCTCAAGGCGGAATTCTAATTTTAAACACTGTATTCAGTATCATCATGGTTTGTCCCATCTACCTTCACTGTATGCGCATTTCTCAATGAAACACCCTGTATATTCCAATATTCCGTGAAGTTATAGTGAAAAAATGAATAAAAAACCGACCTACTTCAGAAAACTTCTTTGAATTTTGTTGTATAGGAAATATCTATTCTTCGTGAACTTCAAACTTCTTTTTATATAAAGATACGAAACTTTTTTTTATGCCTTTATCAAATCGGGTAGGCTCCAATTCTCTCTCGGCAGGTAGTTATTTCGTCAGTCAAATTCACATTCGGCAAGAAAAATAACTCACCTAATGATATTATCCTTCAGAAACTAAAATAACTCTGTTATTGAAAATCCGAAAAATAAAAACAATCCATTATAAAAAATAGATCGATCAAAAAGTCCTTTACGAGGGCTGCATTTTATTATTTGCATATAGATCTGAGAAAAAAAAACAGACAACCTTCAAATGCTATTGTATGCTTTTTTGCATCCTTTGCAAACAATTTTGGAAGTGTAGTTATTCCACTCGCTTGTACGTACCTATAGACAAAGTATTTCCACAGAGGATAGGACCACGAGGAACAATAGAATGACTGCCCCACTCACCAGACTTGACCCCATTAGATTTTTTCTTATGAGGGTAACTTAAAAATAAAATTAACAAAAATTTACCAGTTGATTCACAAACTCTACAAGATGATATTTTGGAAGAGATAAATCTGAAACCTACCACCAACAACTTATTTACGTGATTCAATTTAACAATTTTGTTAGACTTGGGCTTGAAACATTTACTTTAAAATTTGTCAGCTATTTTTCTTTGAATTTTCATTATTATCAATAGAATTAAAGATGTGATAATGGAATAAACATTTCGAGACTTACTGGCGACGGTTTTTATTACGACTCCGCGTATTATATATTTCCGCGGCAACCCTGCAACACATGTGAATAGATTTTATTTGTTGAGTTCCGTGAATAAGATATTTATGTGTTAGGGAGCGTTCAAGTATTACGTAACGCAATTTTTGAAGATTTTTGACCCCCCTCCTCCCCTTGTAACGCACCGTAACGTTTTTCTGTACTCCCCCTCCCACTCTCTAAACGTTACGTAACACTCAAGTGACCATTTTTACCCTAAAGTCGCAAAAAAGTATGTTACAGATTTTATCCCTGGTATAGTTTAATTGCCTTTACGGTAATAATACTAAATAAAACAAGAGATTTTCAATCCGCAACACCTGCGTATTTTGTTTATTTTTTATAAATTTTTGGCTTTACACACAATTGTTTTCATCCTTCATTCTCCTATTTTACTGCTGTTTGCACCGGTTGCAGTTATCTTTTGGCTTTAGTAACTCATGATTAACTTTAACCATTGATTAAAAGTGAAGTGTTTTGCACCATTTGTGGTTAAGGTACTGGTTAGTAAATTATTTGTTTGGTGCAAGTTGGTATCTTGACATTTAGGAATAATTTGATAAACAGCAATTTTGTTGGTACTATTGGTGTCAAATATGACAACTATTAGATATTTATATTTGTAAAATTACCCAAACAAAAGGTAGGAGTTTTCCAAATGAGCGGAAAGAGGAAAATATCAACAACCTTCTTTTTTCCAAGTGAGAAAATATTGTGCTTGAATTTAATAAGAAAGTACCTACAAGCACATAATAGAATGCAAGGAAACAGGTGCGTTAAGCTGGAAGGATAAGGGACAGGCCTGGACAAAGATTGAGGGGGAGTTTAATGTTCAATCAGATACTTACAGATCTGTAGATGTTTTAAAACGATTTTACACAAATAAAAAGAAAGAAATCTTTTTCCAAGAGTTGTTGCTTAAAAGTAATTTCCCCTCTGATATCTTCCAAGATTTCCAGGTCATCTTCATCTTCTTCAAAATCCATTAAATCCATATTTTATTGAAATAGCAATTTATCTCGCAAATTCGCAAAGTATTTCAGTTGATTGTCATATTGACATAACTTTAATTAATAATTATATATCTTAAACACTACCTTATCTGTGGATTAGATTTAACTATTAATTATAGCGTTAACTCAAGAATGAATGTCATGGTGCAAGGAACATTTTAATTTAACTAGTAATTAAAACTTAACCACAACTTAACTAAGACCGGTGCAAATGGCTGTTAGCTTTTTTTACTAATAAACTCTTAAAATAAAATACCATTTTTATTTTAATCTTTGACAATGCAATTATAAATGGAAACCCATCTAAAATTAAACATTTTAGTCGAAATAAAATCGTATTATTGACACATGCGATAAAAAAGAACATAATGTACAACATATACAAGTAGATGCACCTGTTTTTGTTGAAGAGCATGCGAAGTCGAGGAAACATTGGGCTTCAGTGTTGCTGGCGTGCTTGATGTTTTCATAGGTAGCTAAAAATATATATAATACTTATGATCAGTTCTTTTATAAAAAATCAAGGTTTGGATAATATATTATAATACTTATGTCATTATTACATTTTAGCAGTAAACTTACCTGTGTAAAATAACTAAGCATTGTTGCTTCCATCTTCGTGGCCTTCACCTTCAACTCTCGTATAACATCATAATATGTTATATAAACTTCTCTTTATTTTTAAGTTTTTCTTTAGCCGTTTTCCAAATTTGCGTTGGCATTTTTTTGACATAGTTGCGCTGGCAAGTCAGCATGAGAGCCTTTATAGGCCAAGAACAGCTGATGATACAAATCTCCCTCTTTTGAGGACATTATAGTATGAACACTATGAACTCACTTTTATAACACCGACTATAGCAATGTGCTTCTGCATAAACACTAACGAATACTGACAACGAGAACAACAATAAATGACGTACAATACAATCTAGGGATTCCCCGTGAAATATAAACAAAAAGGTTTGCCAACTTGCGAGAACAAATCAACAATGACGACCAGACTAATACAATCAAGGGATTCCCCGTAAAACGTAAATGAAAAGGGTTGCCAATTTTGGAGTTTTAATTCCCTAATTTTTTATTTAAAAAAAGAAACAATGTTACGTATCGTGTTGTAAGAAAGACCCCCTCCGCCCCTGTAACGCATCGTAACGTTTTACGAGACCCCCCCTCCCCCCAAATTGCGTTACGTAATACTTGAACGCTCCCTTACCATTAGTTTTATCGATGCTTGTTATGCAATAATTGAAGAGCCGATATCTATGTAGCCATAGAATTTGGGATTCATAAAAAGATATATTATACAGGGTGTTCCATTTCAAAATTCAATCGCTAAAGTCACTACGTTTTTTAGGACCACCCTGTAAGTTTTGTTACATGAAAATATGTTCCTATGGCAACTTTGCAACACGTCTTGAACTATTTTTTTAATCTTCTTTTGCTTGTGGGGTATTTAGATGTTTCCATACTTTAAACTAATCCTGTAGACATATATACTGGAGAAATAATATATGGGGAAATCACGCATTTTCAATACCTGTTCACGGAAATGTGGAGAAATATTACAACTCACATTCGGCTTTCCCCAGTCCTATTACATAAATGTAGGGTTATGGTATGAGGACTATATCCGTGAAGAGCCACTCGGTACCATGTGTTAAGTATTTACTTAGGTTTATATGTATATTTTATTTTGTAGTAATTACAAAAAGTCAAAATGACAAGGAAAACGTCACATAAGAGAATGTCTAAAAACAAACTAACAAAATATAGGTCATAACAACAAGTTCTTAGACATCATACCATGTAATGAAGTGTCTTATAACAGGAAGTGAAATATTTTGGAAATGGAGTGTTAGAGCGAGTTCAACAAATAGTACCTTTTATGTAAAAAAATTAACAAGGTGTTTCGACTGTTTCGGGAATATGGTACAACAAAAGCTAGTACCACTCCATGTTCCACAAGAAGATACGTATTTAAATGTGTATTTCATCTGCACCCGTTATCAGCCGATATCTCACAAGCTAAAATAGTTAGAGAAAAAATCTATCCAGCTTTTTTAATTTTTCTATCACTCCTTATCTATGGTAATTATCCATGGGACATCCTTTATTAATATAGTGGGCACATAGATAACTATATTCACTATATATAATCGGACTTGTACGTGTGCGAGCTGTAGATGTGAATAGCTCTTCATCTGGGTGGTCCAAGATTTCATCATGAACGTGCCTTTGCGAATTTTTCTTTAAATTAAAAAATTTCAGACTGTAAATTATTCTTAGTGCCATTTAAGGCTGTCATTTCACACACTGAAAAAACGTTGCAAAATTTATTCTTAAAATATAAACTATGCTCCTTAATAATTTAAATTCGACCGAAAGAATTTATAGATGTTAGCTTTGTTACGCCGCTGTTGGATACGAATATTTTTTTTTTAGGTAGCGCCCGCCCCCGCTTAATTATATGGTATTACGAGCCGATTATAGATCGAAGGCTGGGATAATATATACTGAAGAGCTTTATCTTTTTTAACATCAATTATTTAAAGGTTGCTTGGTGTTTACTAGATTTTTTTGTAAATAATCCTATTATGCTAGACAACTTGTTTGAGTCAAAACTTTGGGTTCGCGTAAGAACCGTTTTACACCTACGAGAATTATTGCGAAATTTAGAAGAATAATTTTTGCTGTTTTACACGCCATAGAACTATTGCCAAAATTTTCGGAGTAAAAATATAGGACGTGTTCTATATTTTTATGACAATAAACTAGAAAGTGCGCGAGAATCGACGCAGAAGCCGAAAAAAGAATAAATAAAAACAATAATTGCGTCATATGTGCTGTATTTGTGTTTTATTGTTTGAATCATGGAGACTATTATATAGAAAAAGTTGTTGGAATCCTCTACCATTGTCCATTAATTCCTTATTTAGAGCCTAAGTACCTACCTACCTATACTTTCTCTTCTTTGGAGTCAATTTTTTGACCATTGAGATTTTTCTTTTTTGCGTTTTATCAATAATAAATATAGTCTATATAGAAAGGACAAGGAGTAATAAATCATTCATTTA
>CAJUYG010003204.1:0-23147 GCA_910591675.1 Galerucella calmariensis
TATAATAAGAAGTTTGAAAATCAGCAAACATTTTATATAACGTAGCAAAACTATTGTTTGTAAAATCTAAAAGTAAATCATTGTATGGATACTTCTCAGAATTGAGAAATACCTTAATATTTTTCAAATTCAGATGTTTAAAATGACTCATATTTTCTTTTATGTTACCCCTACCATTATTTTGAAATCCAATTACAATGTGTCTAGGTGTCTCTACCTTTGTACTAGTTTTTACGGCCCAAGTGTGGCGAGACGTTTTCGGTAAGCTGGGATACTCAATCAATTGCCAAGATCTGAATTTTATCGGTAGTTCCTGGTTACTTTGAATAATTTTGTTTAGATGTAATTCATGTTTTATATTCGGTTTCACGTGAGGAATTCTCCAACTGATGTGAGTTAATTCAATTTTAGGTTTTTCCGTTTCATCTGTATGTGTGACTGAGTCTCTATCATCATTAGATCTCACCAATATTAACTCTTGTTTCATGTTTAAGATTATTTTATTGAAATCTTCAAAGAATCCTGACCATAATTTCAAGGGTATACACACGTTAAAATTTCCATGTTTGTCTGACAACTTGACGTCTTCCTTAGGAAACCATCCAGAACTATTTAGAAAAATACTTTCATTTGAATTATAAGATAAATAATTTTTCATTGTTGAAACAAGGCCAATATCTCTTACTGAATCAACTACAACACCGTTCAGTTCATATCGAATTTCACGGAATAAAAAAGCTATTGCATTATTGATGAATTTCAATTTTGTAGGTACTGTGTTGGTTTCAGTTAAAATTTTCCCCGTAATCTCAAGATAACTATCAGCCGGATATGTTATACAATCTAAATCTTGCACTACAATACGAATCTCATCATTATAATTCAACTTTCCGGTAATATATGGTTGGTATGTGTGATATTCATAATCCTCCACAGCCATGTCATTGAAGGGCTCATCAGTGACTTGTAATATATCCATTTATATTAATAACTTAAAACCGAGTGATTTTAAAAAACGTTTATTTTTAGGCGTTATAACGGCTATTCTCTCACACAAACTAATTGTAGACGGTTTACTCATCAATCTTTTATAGTTTTTTTCAGCATATGGATGGGAAAATTTTAAGACCATTTTTGTTGTCGAATATGTAAAGTAATAGTAATCTCCTCGTCTTGAAAATTTATAACGTTACCACTCTGATCAATAATTTTTACTGTTATGTTGTTAATTGTTTTAACACTTACAGGATAATACAAGATATTTTGAGGAGATTCAACTATTTTATAGCCACTAGGAACAGTAGGAAAAAATTGATGGATAATGTGAACAGGATGTCCATTGAGATATGATCCAACAGCAATGTCACAATCTATTCCAATAGAATTAACTTGTAAAATATTTATAGGTTTTGTAGAGGTGTGTATCTCATTGGGAGTTAACAAAACTTTTTCAAATCCAAATACTTTACCAATTGAGTCATCAGTTAAGAATGAAATTGTCTTATTACTAGAAATTGATACGTGAGATGTGTTTAGATTTGGGACTATGTCAATTGTTGAATCTGATGCTACTATAAGCATGTGTTGTTTAATATATTGAATTATTTCATTAAGTTCATAAGCACCTTTAGGTATAATTATTGTATCATATATAGTAGGACCTCCAAAAATGAATCTATTGTTAGTTTCATCAATATTTGGTATTGTATTGAAACTATTGAAATTAACTAAACCAACTTCATAGTCATATTTATCATCCAAGTAAATGGGAGGATTGAAATTATAATTAAGAATAGATGATGCACCACTAAGTGTAACAGAAAATGACATTTCAACTAAATAAGTGTTTAAATATGGTTGAAATATTTATGTATGAATTGAAGTGAGTGATGACCACAACTATACGAATTGTTCTGTAGTCTATCATAATTGTATGTTATATATACTGGACCGTTACTATGAAAATACCTAATCAATTCCATTGGTGGAGGTAAATTTCCATAACTATCAAAGTAAATAATTTCCTTGTCTGATTTTATGTATGATGTCCAATGTGTTCCATCTCCTCTAACTGTATCTATATTCAAAATACCACATTCATGTTTATGAATTTTCTTCGGTAAATTATCTCTCATGAAAACTCCCCTAAAAAAAGGTATTTTCAATATTTTAACATATTTCCACAGATCTTTATCAGTAAGCCCACGATGGGGCAATTTCAGTTTTTTGTTGTTCCTTCTCCTTTGTATGGTCTTAGATAAAGACCTTTTCCTTTATGTCTTCTTGGCTTTTTTTGATGTTTTTTTTTCAAACCTTTTCCCTCTTTCAATTCCATAGCCATATCATGTCGTTTTTGTTCAGTTAATTGTTGATTGTTATACTTTGCATCATTTACTGCCTTTGCAATTCCAGCTGCTCCACCTCCTAGAGCTCCTAATGCACCCAACAGTGGTAATATTAATGGTAAAAATCCACCTATTCTCGTCGGTGTTTGAATTATACGTTTTTTAGGTTTTTTCTTACCACCACGACGACTTTTTTTAATTCCTACACCCATACCAAGTTTACGTTTTCCTTTCATGACTGCAGTAACAAACAATGAAGCTACTTTTTCACCTAATGTAGCGTCCTGGGATTTAACTCGTTTCCAAGCTTTATCCTCCAATATCTGATCCGCTTTATGTCTTTCCTGTAGATTATTATTTTTTGCGTATGCTATATCGTGTTCTTTACAAGCTTGATCTAAAAGATTAATTCCCTTATCATTTCGTTGTAGTCTTTGTTCTAGTTTTGTGTTTGGTCCACAATATTCGTATCCACCAGGTAAATGAAGTTCAAATGGAAGTTTATTAATTAACGAAACTAAATCTCCACCTTTGTGATGACGACGACGACGACTTGATTGTAACTGTTTACGTTTAACCATAGTTCTCTATCTATATATACTCTGATCACCCTATAAATACTCTCAGTGTTGTTATTTAAGATGAAGATTGCAAAACATTTTATAGCTTTACCTGTTGAAAATTATGATTTAAGCTGTCAACAACAACGTACTGCAGGTAAACATGGATATTTATTTGGTGGAGACTCTAAACGAGCATTAATCATCGGTCCCAGTGGTTGTGGTAAAACTAATGCTATGTTATCCTTAATAGATCATCCTAATGGTTTGAGATTTGAAAATTTATACGTATATTCCAAGAGTTTACATCAACCAAAATATGCATATTTACGTAATTTAATTCAACCCATGAAAGAGATTGGATATGAGGAATTCAACAATTCTGATGATATAATTACTCCAGATGCCATAAAGACTAATTCAATTATTATATTTGATGATGTAGTGGCTTCCTGCGATCAAAAACCCATTCAAAGTTACTTTTGTTTTGGTAGACATAAATCTACAGATTGTTTTTATTTAAGTCAAACTTATTCGGCTATACCAAAACAATTAATTCGAGATAATGCCAATCTCCTGATAATTTTTCAACAAGATTTCACCAACTTAAGACACATCTATGATGATCATGTTAATATTGACATGTCATTTCAAAAATTTAAAGACATTTGTTCATACTGTTGGGGGGAAAAGTTTGGATTTCTCACTATCGATAAAGATTCTGAAATAGCATCTGGTGGTCGTTATAGGAAAGGATTTGATGGATACATTCATATATAAGGAGAAAAGTATATATAGTCAATTTCAAATCCAGCATGAATCCTAAACTAACTCAACGACTGGTTAAAGCTAGGCAGGCGCTTCGAAAAAAGTATAAAAGTTTGAAGCGAAACATAAACCAATCTCAATCACGACTGGAACAAACCTATGAGCCCATTACTCAACCGCTAAAACAACTAATATCAACTATCGAGAAACAAGAATTGATTAAACAAGAACCATCACCAAAAAAAGAATCTCCCCTATCAAGTTCAAAATATCAACCAAATCCTTCCCATTATGCACTTGCTTTCGATTCACCCAAAGAGGATGTTTTCAGTTCTAATACAAATGATGATGATGATGATGCGTTTGAGCCAAATAAAACTTTAGGGTACAGTAGTGATGAAAATATTAGTAGATTTATGGATGAAAGTATCCGTGACCTCGGTCGAATGACCAACGACTAAGGTATCCAGCAATATTATGAACAGTTTGAAAATCCCTTACCTAGAGTGTACATAAGGGAAGGTATTGCTGACACCGAAGGACAATTTGATAATACTCTTGGAGTCTATCATGATTTGCAGCTAGAAAAATTCTCTATTGGTGATTCTCCAATTGACTTTATTGGACCTGATTTAAAAATATAAGGTATTACCTACAAGGGTACTCCAGGTCTGTATGAACTGTTATTCAAAACAGACCCACACATTTTTACTAAAAATGATGCTAAGGAATATGTTGACATTTTAGAGAGAACTAATGCTCTATATACAAAAAATAATAGAAAATTACCAAAACGGAGAATTCCCGCAAAATTAAAAAATAAATTCACTAACGCTATTCAACCTTTCCTAGGAATTCCTCTTGTTGCACAAAGAGAACGAGCCTTTTCAGTTCCCACTATGACTACAAGACAAATAGCAGCAAAACTGAAGGGTGGGAAAGGTTTAACAATGATGCGATATTCCCAAAATCCCATCGATTATAAATATTTTGATGATTTCAATGAATTGATTGATAGATTACGCTTACTTGTAGCTTCCAAACAAGCTGGTAATAATGCTCACCAAAATGAAATAGTGTCTATTATTGAAGAACTAAGAGAAGGTGGTATAATAGCATAAATAGATGGATTATATTCACATTAGTAGCTATGCCGTTAAACAAGTTTAATCAACATTATCTCATCACACATTCCAATGATGAGGTACTACCACAATCACCATTCTATATTTGTCAACCTGCAGACATTCAAAGTTTAGCAATTATTAATATTAGCGGAAATATAGATAAAAATGTTAGTACATTAAACTATATATTAAATAATAATAATACTGAATATACTTTTCCAGTAAGTGGAAAAGTGGTTAATATCAATAGCAACAAACCACCAACTAAAGTATTAATATTTTATAAAAATAAATATCAAAATTTGAGTGTTCTCAACCAGCAATCCATAACAAAGGGTGAAAAGATTTCAATTGGTATAGGTAAAGAAAAAAATTATTATCCATATATTGAACTTGTGTTAGAATGTCCTCTGGTGAGCTCTACATAAATATAGTACTTTTCAAACAAAATGCATCATTCCAACAATGCCTCTTAATAAATTCAATCAACACTATTTACAATCATCATCGTCGTCGTCGTCGTCAGTTCCAAAATTAAGTGCACAATTTTATATTTGTGACTCTTTTGATTATCATGTTGAAAACATTATTCGATTGAAAGGCGAAAAGAAAACTAGTTTAAATAAAGATTATTATGTGTTGGATAATGCAGGTACAAATTTTCTTTTCCCCTACGATGCTAAAATTATTCAAGTTCGACATTATGCTGCAGATGGAGAGGTTTTAGTTAATGGTATATCATTCAAATTCAATGAAATTAGTGGTAATAATTTTAAGAAAGGTGATAAAATCCTATTTAAATTGGGTACACCTTCTTCTATTTGCATTGAATTCATAGTGCAGTGTCGAATAGTGAAAGATGAGTAAAGCACAAGTTGTGAATGAATTACATAAACCGGCAAGAATCAATTATAGAAGAAGACATGTTGTAATTAAAGGATTAGATGATTTGATACAAGCTGATTTGGCTATTATGACTCCTTATTCAAAAACTAATAGGGGCTACAATTATATCCTAGTTGTAATCAATGCTTTCAGTAAATATGTGTGGGCTGAGGCGATTAAAAGAAAAACAGGTAAAGAAATCACATTAGCTATGAAGCATATCCTAGACCAAATGAATGTTCCACCTAAAAATCTTCAAACTGACAACGGAACTGAATTTTATAATAAGAATTTTCAAGAGCTTATGAAAAAATATGGTATTAACCATTACAGCACATTCTCCAATTTAAAAGCAAGTATAGCAGAGCGAGTAATTCGTACTCTAAAATCTATGCTATGGAAACAGTTTAGCATGCAAGGATCTTACAAATGGTTAACGACTCTACCCAATATTGTCAACAAATATAATAATACAAGACATTCCACTACAGGTGCCATTCCCAGTGAAATAAATGAGAAAAATGCAAAGTATATTACTGCATATAATCACCTAAAAACTATTGATCCAAGATCATCAAATTTTAAAAAAGGAGATTTTGTTCGAATTAGCAAGTATAGACATGTCTTTAAGAAGGGTTATACTCCAAATTGGACTGCTGAAGTTTTCAAAATAAAGAAGGTGAAACTTACTAATCCAACAACTTACATACTGGAAGATGATAAGAACGAAGAAATACAAGGAGGATTTTACAGGGAGGAATTGCAAAAAGTTAAATATCCTGATGTGTATTTAATAGAGAGGGTTTTAAAACGAAAAGGTGATCGGTTATTAGTAAAATGGCTTGGGATGGATTCTAAATCATGGATAAATAAAAATAGCATTGTTTAAAATTATTATTTTTAATGTTAAATAAAATTATATAAACTGATTAACAATTTATTTACACATTTAAATTCTTAATTTTATCATAAACCTTACATCTATGTTTTATATCTAATATTGGATCTAAAATTTTGGAAATTTTAATAATTCGTTGCATAAACCGTAGTCGGTCACATGCGGCAATGATCCATAATGATCCTTCTCTCGCTTGTTGATATGCATATTTCCAAGTAACTAATAAATGAATTTTATTTCTTGTTTCATCAAAGTGAATAGTTTTCTTTACTTCTATTGTATGTTGTCTTTTCTTCATATTTCATAGCTGTAAATCTTCATCTTTAAGTAACTGAGGATATCTATATATTACTTCTAATGCGATAGCGTATGTCTCATTATTTAAATGTTTTAATGGTTCAATTATATTCAAGGCTGTAGTTACTGGATCAGTGGTGGAATCTTTTATTCCCATTTGTAAAATTTTTAGTGAACTAGCAAATTGTAAATTTTTCAAGTCTGTTAATCTATTTTCAATGAGTGGTAACATTTTCCATAACATTGAAGTAGTATCAGCTCTTAGATAAATAGAAGAATCACCCTTATAAATTTTCACAACATTCCCAAATGATAATCGTTTAAATATTAAATCAAATTTACCCATATCTAACGGTTCCATATTCTTATTGTTTGTTGATCTAAATAAAAAGTCATCAATATCATTTCTACACGATAAAAAAATGTTCCATTCCTGTGGACTGAATATAAAATAGGTATTTTTGGTTCCAAATATTCCAACACATGGATCATAATTTAAATAGGGTGATAAGCCAATCATAACATATTTTGTTTTATATGGATTTAGAGATAATTGTCGTTCTCCCAAAAATATATTATCTTGCAATTGGTTAATATGAACCATTTTGTGAGTTACGATCGCTATTAGAATAATTAAAAGATATTTTCTGGTTGAAATCTGAAAAAAAATTAAATTATTTTAAATTATATTCCCCCACTCTAAAATTGAAAATTATAAACGTTGAAAAAATAATTGAATCTAAACAGTATGTGATAAACTTCTAAAGTGAATTAAATAAAACAATGAATAATCAGCATCTAGAAATATGTATTTGTCCAATGAAGGACCATTGGCTATATAAGCGACGATTATATCAGTTTAATGAAGAAGAACTTGAGAAGTTTCCATTGGATTATTTAATTCAAAAGGCGCAACCACTTGAGTTATTATATGCATGGAATAAATTACCAAGAGCATATCGAGACAATTTTGATTTACAAATTCAACTGCCTTGTTTTATACATTACAATCGACCTGACTGGCAAACTCACATCGATGGACCACCTACATCACAGTCGAGATGTCATTTATGTAACTTAACTATTGAACAAATACATGTTTGATGAAAATAAAATCTAATATACTATGTTTTTTATTCTATAAATGTTACTTTTTTCAATGTTTCATAGTTCATTAATTTTATTGATCTGTTTTCAGTTTAACATTAATTGGATAATGTGGTCTATCATAACTATAAAAATATAACTCACCAATTAAATTTCAATAATTTCAAATGATGCCATCGGATTTGGTTTACCAATCTCTACTTCTCCTCTAAATACTAAGGCGTATTTTCCCTCTTTAAAAAATTGTATAAACGGTTTATACTCTTTTGTCACCCTCAACGGAAGGAAAGTCACTTCTTTTTCCAGCTCCAATAATACCGATTCCCCAAATTTGCTGTGTACTAATTTTACACCAATAATTTTTTTAGGTTCCCCTAATTTTAAATCATTTAATTTTATTATGGGCTTCGGATCTTTTTCTAGAAGAGAAGAAGAATTTATCGCTTTTAAATCCATTACACTAAAAATAATAATAATAATATAATTTAACTATATAATAACTTCCAAGTAAAATGTCTCACCTGTTGTTTATTGAAGGTTGATGGTGTGATCAAAAACTAGAAACAAATGAATTTCATAGGAAAATCCTGAGCTTAAATACAAAATGAATCTAATTTTAAAGATGTTTCACCTTCAAGAGAAACTATCTAAAATGACCTTAATAATAATTACACTATTACGTCTCGACTGCATTCCTCTGGCGGATTTTTAATAACAAAGTACTGAAAATATATTCATAATTAATATTCACCATATACTGAGTGTTAGGATATTTTTTATTAAACATATTATAGGTAGATTAAAAATATCATTTGGAGTAATTGGTTTTAAAACACCTTGTACCCTTATAATTAAAAGAATAGTGGTATGTTTATCACGTTTTCCATTATTTTTTTTACGCTCTGATAAAAGAATGTTTACTGAACGTTAAGGCTATTCAAACATCGTTTTAAAAATTCTATTCATCAACTTTTACATGAAGATTTGAAAACAAAGATACTAATATTATACATATCATAATAAAACTGAATGTCACCTGATTTTTTCTATGTACTCTAATGATACACCCTGTATATGTGAGACGTATCTAAATACCATTTTCAACGATGTCACTTGTCTTTGTACTCTAATGATACACTTCAGTTGATTCGTGAACTATAATTTTAAAACACTCTGTATAATAAAGAATCGAGTAAGGTTAACGATATTCCACTTGATGTGTTTGTTTAAATAATTTAAGATGAACATATGAATGCACTCTTTTTTATACCTTTATTTTAATCCAACACTTATGAGTGCGAATAGCTATGTTCGTTAGACGCTTTGTTTCAGACGCGAAGGTTGATGGTTCGTGTCCGGACTCTGGTGGAAATTTTTTCAAAGTGGTCATTTGGGTGGGCCAATGGGGGATGGGTAAGTGTGATATTTGGGTGGGCCAATGGGGATTTGGGGATGGGTAAGTGGGGGATTTGGGGATGGGCCAATGGGGAATGGGTCAATGGGGATTTAGGATGGATATTTGGGGATCCTTAATATTTGTGGGTGGGCCAATGGTCCTCTGGGCCAACGGTGGAAATATTTGGGGTGGATATTTAGGTGATCCACTGGGGATCCTTAACATTTGGGGGTGGGCCAACGGTGGGGATCCTAATTTAGGTGGTTCACTAGGGATCCTTAACATTTGTGGGTTTGATTGGTTGTGAGGGGTGCTGCGTGGGGGATGAAGGGGGGGTAGCTAGAATTTTTTCATATTTTTTTTTTGTATACACTAGACGTTAAGGCCTTTTAGACGTCGTTTGCTATGATTGGCTTTTAGTATGAGGGGTGCTCCGTGGGGGATGAAAGGGGGTAGTTAGAATTTTTTAAGTATTTTTTTCGTCACCCCTATGACGTCACCTATCCAAATAACGTAGCACATGCGCAGATTGAGATTTACCCCCACTCCAAAATGATCCAAATTGACCAGAACGAACCTTAGATTTTCTTATGGAGAATACCATGTTAAAATCGTGAAAATGGTCCCGTACTCTCATAGCATAATTACTTATAAAAATCCAAATATGGACAGTCGTCGGTGTCTAATTATGGAATATTAAATTAAATGCTTGATGTGTGGGCTCTGGGCACATTATGATTGTGCTGGTCCAGAGTTTGATACTTGGATCTGTGACTTTTGCAGGTAATTATGTAACTTCTTTCATTTATCACAATATATTATATTTATTTAATTGATCTCAAAGATATTATAGTATATTGAGTATCAAGAACGGTAAGGGTTGTTTACCGGTCGACAGCAATGTTTGGATTTGGTCCAATTTTGCTGGAGACCGGTATTACCCTTAACGTTCGAAATGCTTATACCATTTTTTGCACGATCGTATTGAAATATTCGAATTTCGAATAAAATAATTTAAATTTCTTCGAAATTAATGAAATGTCAAAAGTGACATTTATACTTCTCGATCAGTTTAAAATAAAGTTTGCATTTTGGTGAAATTGTTTTTATGCTATTTATTACTTTTTATATTGTTCTGTTCGATTCTGTTCATTAAAAAATATCAATCTTCTTATTTTTTGTTTCTCTTGTGTGATGAATGAAGTAATATATTATTTAGGACCACTTAAATGTATGTAGGGCTAAGACGTAGTTTACTTACCGACGTCTGAACGGTAAGTAAATCACTTACCGACGTGTTAGACTTAGAAACCAGTAAACACAACCTACCAACCTGACAACCGATGCTGTAAATAAACAAAAAAGATCGATCGCGCAAATATGTACATTTTTGTTATTGTTATGTTGATTTATGCTTATATTCCATATATGGATACCTATTCCATATTTGGTTACTCATTTGTGATTTTGTTTTTTGTGTTAGATTAAAGGCTGTTAATTACTACATATAAACGTATGACTGATTAGTAAAAACATTAAACTGATTTAATTTATATGAAGTTTTTTTTATATTCCAAAAACAAAATGGTATTCCATATTTGGTGACTTTCCTCTATACTATTTCCATGTCTGTTATGGCTGGACTATGTTGCCAAGCACTTGACAAAGTATGAGTATCTAGTAAATGTACTCGACGAACTTGTTTAACCGGAACTTGTCACATGTAAGCTATTTTAAATGTCTAGTTCACGAGTGGCTCGGTAACGCCATAAGGACAATAGGAAAAATAAATAATATACAATGAAAGGAACAAAAATTATAAAAAAAACACTTATACTATATTGAAGCAATACAATTCCTCTCTTTCTCTCCTTGTATAATTTAGCATTTACATAACCTAACTTTCTTAAAAAGTATCCTGTTACTACAGTCTTCACATTCTCGTCCTGAAAATCCATTAGACCCTACGATGATGACTGTCGCACCCCAACTGACCAATATTTTATTAGTAATGCTTCCCGAGTAACATCCAAAACCTGTTCTGCTTTCCCCCAAGCCCCTGTCACTGTTCCAGAGGGAGTCCTAGAGTCAATGTCATCGGGTAACCCACTTTCCGGGGATATGCGGGACCGTATGTGGGGCACGACGGTCTAAAAATAGCCCGGACGGTGCCATCGATCGCAGGGGAAAGAGGAGTTGCAGCTATTTCAGTAATCTCCCCACTCCTGTTCCTTTCCTCTTGCGTTCCTGCTCTTGAAGTACATGGCGCGGTGATCAGGATAGAACTATGCAGAGTAAGGAGACAGGTGTGCAATTCGAGCAAATATTAATCTACTTCGACACGAGGAGGTCCTTAACAGGAAGTTGATAATTATTATGCTCGAGAAAATATTTTTTTATTTAGTCTAGCTAGCAAGTTAATTTGTTTATTTTATACAGGGTGTCCCAGAGGATTGTATAAATAATGAAAATATTAAATTAAAAATTTTCAAGACTTGAATTGTTTTAATGTTGTTTCAGCCAAACTGGACGGTGTCAAGACATACATGCGGATGCGTAGAGTACCCAACCATCTTCAGGTCAAAGTAATAAAATGGTTTGACTACTTATGGCTCACCCAAAAGTGTTCAGACGAAGAAAAGGCAGTTTCTTGTTTACCGGATAAACTTAAAGCTGAGATAGCTATCAACGTTCATCTGGACACCTTGAAAAGGGTGGAAATATTTCAAAACACTGAGGCTGGATTCCTGTGTGAATTGGTGCTGAGGCTTCGGCCGGTTCTGTTCTCGCCTGGCGACTACATTTGTAGAAAAGGTAAAGCAATTTTATCAGTCCTTCGTTATACAGTGTTACCCATTTTGTTTGGAAGCACCCCCGTAAAATCCGCATTTTTCAACCGATTTTGTTTAAATTTTTTTTGTTATATTTAGTATCAAAAACAGTATTTTGGCACAAGTTTTCATAGCTTAATTACTATTTTCAAAGCCCTCTATATTAATTTTTCTTTGCCAAAAAAGACAAAAGTACATTAGGCATTTTTTTTTCTCAATTTATTAACCACAAAGTTATTACAACATGAATTTGGAAAAAGTGGCATTTTCAGTAATATTTTACGTAGAATGCAGACAAATTTTTAAAATGGCAACATGGTAAACAAAAACAAAGTCTCAAAATATTGCACAGTAAAAAATCGAAGCCGATAACTCAACCCGTTCTGGAGTTATAGCTTTTGAAATTGATGTAAAATTGTGCTTAATAATTTCATATAACTAATAGAAATCAACGAGTCCACAAATATTTTGAAATTTTATTTATGTCAGTCAGTAACATTTGTATGATATAGTAAGTAATAAATGTTCCAAATATTCAACTATTTAACCATTTAACTATTCAAGACAAAGTTGAAATTGTACTTTTTTGTGGTTATAATGATAGAAGTGAACGAGAAGTAATAGAAATAGTTAATAGGAGACATCCAGTGGGCCTATTCTCGAATGTCGAATGACATTTGTCGAATTCGACATATGTCGATAGAAATTGTCGCAAAACATTGGCATCTGGCATTCTCAAATGTGTTCGACATCTAAGTCGCATGAGATAAATTTTGTCGAATAACATGAACTGGCAACACCGAAGTTTCGATATTATATCGTGTTCCACGTGTCGCAATCACGACTATGTAAATAAATGTATGTAAAGGATTAACGGCTCTTCTTCCAGTAATATGTGATGAGATTAACCGTCCAGGAATAATAAATATAGTAGGTAAATAAATTTGAAAATGATAATTCAAAACTAACGTAGTATATATTATTGTAACGTTTATTCTAATTTATATTTACAATTAATTTATATTTACAGATTTATATTCAAATACAGTCCTTATTTAATAATTTATATATCACACTAAACACACACTAACTATAATTTATATGAGAGTCACTTTATCGAGGAGCGATTGCTTTCTCTCAGTATCAACACTAACAGACTAACTAACTCCGCTGCGATGCTCGTCGCCTATTTATACTCGCACGACTTGATCTAGAAACCTCTCGAAGTTCTGGTGGATGCGCTGGGTTTTTCTGGATGTTACGTATTCCAGAAAAATCTCGAAAATAAGGCGGAGGAGCCATAGTCGTATCATATGGGAATTTCACTGGGGGCACTAATTGAGCACATTAATGCAGCAGCTCGCGTAACATTATCATATATGAAAAGTCATTCTGACATTCAACAACTAAAAACAAACTATGTACATATAAGGCGTTGCTAACCAGAGTCAACGCATGTGATTTATATAAATAAGTCCATAAGATATTATACATTTTATTCATGCTACGACAAATCACTCATTTATTAGTATTAGCACAAAGCACATAAACATTAGTACGCAGTTGATGATTTTATTTACTATGAAATCTCAACACCATGCCACTTCTCTTGTGGAGTTGTAAAATAATGAAATGACAATAGTAGCACAGAGTACACCCACAGAGTACACCATCTAACAAGAGACGAAAGCTTGGTCGGTTCCTTTGAAGTCGGACTAATACGATATTGAGCGGAAATACGTCGGGGCATTGACACATAAACTACTTGATACACTGAGAAAAGTAACACTACACTAAGAAAAATAGTAGTGTTGATGAACATCTCTCCCAATTGGGTCTATAGAATATTTTTGACTTTTGACATGTATAATTTAACGTTAACCTATAAATTTCGCAAGTAATGAAATTATCGCATTCGACATAAATTATTGTCGACTGCCTTTGACCATTCTACAATTTCTCTATCAAAAATTTGCGAAGGCGACATTTGAGAATAAGAATATTCAGATTTTATTCGACAAAGAGGATTTCTTGCATGCGACAAAATATGTCACGGTTTGAGGATAGGGTCCCAGATCGCCGCATTTGCTGCTTTGTAGTGCACAAAATTCAAAAAAGTATTTATTGAGGCTGGAGCAGTGTCCAAACGTATTCAAAAAAAATTGCAGGCAAGAAATTTTAATGACCGTAACTCCAGAATGGTATAAAGTTATCGGCTTCGAATTTTCACAATATGTTTAAGTCCTATTTTTTTTTTACCATGTTGCCATTTCAAAAATTTGTCTACATTCTACGTAACAAATTAATGAAAATACCACTTGTGATGATTCTGAATCCAGTGGTATAGTTATATTTGAGAAAAAAAAATGCCCAATGTACTTTAGTCTTTCTTGACAAAGAAAAATCAACATAGAGGGTCTTGAAAATAGTAATTAAGCTATAAAAACTTGTGCCAAAATACTGTTTTTGATACTGAATCTAACAAAAAAAAATTAAATCAAAATCGGTTGAGAAATGCGGATTTTACAGGGGTGCATCCAAACAAAATGGGGGTGACACTGTATAAATACACATTTGTATATAACTGACTATAGTCCGGCCGATCTCAAAAAAACTGCATGTAAACAAAGACCAAGCGTGGTCTATTCTAAGTTGGCTGCGTATTGGACGACTCGCATTGTAATACGCTCCTTTGAACCTATTCCAGTTGCCTAGGTCATTCAATGTTCACGTGATTTTGTTTCTAGTGGTTTTTCTTGAGAGCGAACCGACTTAAGGTTTTCTGGATAAATCGCATTACTCTAAAAAGGATTATGGAAGATTGAGATTGAGACGATGAAATCGTTCTGAACTCTAACCTTCCTAACCTACCTTTCCTATCTCTTGATAATGACTCCAGAGTCGAGACGTCGAGAAAATTATGGCTTATACAGAAAATCTGCCGTCTGACCTCGAACAAAACGAAAACCTCCTGTAGGTACATATGAGAGTGTGAAAAGGAGCTTCAGCCACTTTAAAACCTCCGAAGTCGTTAAGGTGTGCTTTTAAACCATTTAGATAAAACTTTACTTTGCGCAAACATAATTGAGTTTAAGATATAGTTGGAACTTTGATGTCGATAGTTTTACAGCTTAAATGACGCTAACCGACTAGAGCGGTCGATGTTTCAGTAAACTGATCCTTAGAACATCGTTGGCATCGTTAATATGGTTTTTAATAGTGGAAGGTTAAGGACGTCTGCATGTGATTTATTATTTTGCAAAAGTTTTACCTGGAATTTATAGTATACGGTGCAATGTTTCTTTATTTTTGCTGAAGTAGTTGTAGAAGCTGGAATTGTAGAGCTAAAACATAGGATTCCAATAAGGATAACGACGTGACAACTTTCCAAGCGGAAGTGACAGTGATTCACAATTGCGTTGAAGAAATTAAAAGGTCAGTTGCAATGAAGACACACAAAGTGATCAGCTCTAAGGATGGAAAGCATACTTGCCTCAAACGCACTTGGAGTCCATGGTAGCCTGAGTACCAGGGCACAAGGCTCATAAGGGCAAAAAAACTGGTGGATAAAATGGCCAGACCATGAACTTTTTTTTTCAAGTGGTTTTTGGGAAAATACGTTACGCACTTACTGGCGAGTCCTTGTTGTTCAAATTGGCATGACCAAGTGTGGGTCTCCAGATCTCTCTGTTCACCCACTGAAAACCCATTTCCACTTTGCTGTCCTGCGTCTTGTGTAACAATCCATTCTATGCCTACATGTACTACTTACCCTTTCCTAGATGGAACCGCCTGCTCAGCATTACTTCATCTAGTTCTGGGTGTGGTAAGTACTGTTACTTTCTTCCTTTCCGTCAGCATCTTTGATTTTCATAATCTTCCCCACTATGTCTTTCTCTTCGTTCATATACGAATAGCGTATGACTCGCATAGTCCCTATCGTGGCAATATCTGCAGAAACCGTCGCTTTTACCGATTCTCTCGCAGAATGCAATAAAACTACCGTGTCCTGTTAGAGCCTGCGTTGAATAGTAGCTAAGCACCCCGTGCTTCCTACTTGTCCACGATTTGATATCACTTATCAGTACCCTTGTCCAACTATCATTGTACTCCCAAGCTTCTTGCCATTCCTCTTCGATGTTCAATCCTACCGGTAGTTGTCCTGCTAGAATATGCAAAGCTGCTGTGGATACCGTTCGGTAGGCTCTTGTTATCCTGAGACATACCTTTCTTTGGACCCTTGTCAGCTTTTCCCTGTTTTTTCGAAGTTTCAAGGCTGCCTCCTTCCATGCTGGTGTAGCGTACCATAGTCACCGACATCAGTAGACGTCTCCGGCTGCATCCTCCAACGCATAAGACGACTAAGCTGGGCGGCTTTCCTTTCTGCTCGGCCTGCAACGTATTCTACGTGGGGTATGAAATTCATGGAGACCATGGTAGCCTGAGTACCAAGGTACGAAGGTCATACGGGCAAAAAAACTGGTGGATAAAATGGCCAAAGCCAGGTTAATTCATTGGACACAAATTCGACAATAGATATGGCCACAATAAAGTGACGTGGACAGACGAAGCCATGTCTTCCTGTTTCGAATGACAACTTATAAAAATGAAGACTAAGACATCAATAATGTATTTTCAACAATCAATAAACATTTGGTCAATATTTAACAAATCCTGTCATAAAATTAGCTGGCTTGGTTGTTGAACCAAATAATTTTCATGACGAATCAATCCTGGTATATATTGTGTAATCCTGTTATAAATATCTGTTAATGTATTGTTCATGTTCTATAAATGTTGACTACGTAATGATGCATAAGGCTTCATTATAAAATTATAAATAACATAGATAAATCCAATTTGGAATATGTATTAGTGAATGTGTGGGTTTTATGAATGAAAATCATGTTTTAATGGTTACTGGTTAACAATTTGTCACCCTGTTCTTGGTTTACATGATAATATACCAGGGGAGTCAAAATATTCCTGTTTATATCGGTATCTGTAGAGTAGGGAGGGTGAGTGTGGGCTCACAGCACTTAGGCCACATCTGACCCATTGTACATCCTCCCGAGGAGTTGTCCTCCTAGGTCATCGTCCATTCTGTCCTTCCTAGGAAGGTGGACAGGTCACTAGGAGACAGCTCCTTTAAACCGGCAGGTGTAGGCCAAGACTCACCGAACACACATTCTTATTTACTATAACTCCAGACACTCGCATAAGACATGCCTGACAGTTTCATCTTCCTGTTCACACATTCTGCTTAGAGGTGTGTCCACTAGCCCCATATTATGGAGGTGTTTCCTTAGTTGACAGTGGCCAGTCAGAAATCCTACTGTTAAACGTAGGCTTTTCCTGGTCATCGCCAAATATTTCTTCGGCGCCAGCTTCCCAGGGTCGCCTAGGGTGACCCTGGCAAGACTGCATCCTTTGATTCCATCCCATCTCTTAAGGGATTGAGCATGGGTGTAACGTTTGGCTTATTTCGCAGTCGTTAGGCTGTAGGTGTCACAAGGTCCTAAAAACGTAGGTTTTTCCTGGCCAAATATTTCTTCGGCGCCAGCTTACCAGGGTCGCACAGGGTGATCCTGGCAAGACTGCATCCTTTGATTCAATCCCATCTCTTAAGGGATTGAGCATGGGTGTAACCTTTGGTTAGTTCCGCAATTGTCGAAGTCATTAGGCCGTAGGTGTCACTAGGTCCTAAAATTTTCAGTCCAGCCGCTTCCCTTTACTATTTCATATTATATACCACAAAAATTGGTTTGATGCCGCTACAGTTATTGAAATTCTTGTAGTTTCCATAAGAAGAGGGCTTAGCACGAGATTATGCATTCCCAAGAAACTTTCTTCATTTATGGCCCACTTAACCTCATTGGAATCGAAAAACTCCATACCATATAATAAAATAATATTTCAACAGATCTTAACTGCTTCTACGTTAAATTGTATAAAAAGAATATGTTTAGAACATCTTCTATCGTATAAAATATGTACAAGAGCTACTTACGATGCAGAGTTTTACGGAATATAAGCTGAACTTCAACATGAAAATTATGCAGATGAAAGATAAAGTCGCCTGAATTATAGAGGCGTTGAGTAAAGAAAGAGGTGATAGAATTTTATGAAACTATTTGGAAAAAATCTCTGCGGTATTCGTATATTCGAAAAACTACTTGGGAAATGGGCCCTTTCGCTCCAAATTAAAGCATAATAGTGCATTATTTTTAAAGAAAACTTCGCAATTAAGTGTAACTTTGGAGTTTTCACAGTATGACACCGGAGAACATATTCACTGAGCGAGAGAGCTCCGGTTCAAACAAACAAACCAGAAGAAGAAGAGAATAGAATAGTTGATATCCAGCTAGGCTAGTCTGGACTGGTTGAAATCAACAAAATGTCTCTAATATGAGTGCTGGCAGATGGGGGTATTGCAGGTAATCAAATAGCGGACCAGTTAGCTAAAGGAACAAGACTTAATAGGTCCGGAACCGCTTTGGGAAATCACAAAAGATTACACAGGAGAGGAAATTGAGAACTGACTAGATGAAGAGCACCAATTCAAATTTAGGTTGACACAAGTACACCTTGATACAAAATAAGATGTACCAGGAACTCTCAACCAGGCTGTTGAAACTGGGTAAGAGATATTTGAGGGTAATTACTGACCAAGAGACTGGACACTGTACTCTGAGGAATTATCTGCATAAAATGGGCAACGGAAAATGTTAACTTCTAACTCACATACTCTGCTTCTTCGAGAACTTACAAGGACTCAGACAGAAGCACTTTGAAGAGGATAATACAACCATAAGAACTACTGAAAATCCTTACAGTCAAACGAAGCTTCTGAAATGGAACAAAGATTCTGTATGCTCTGTATTCAACATTTTCACAAATAAACTCTTTTCTATCAACGTATTCAAAGTGCAAACATATCCTAATTGTACAAATAAAGAATTCTGCAACGAACAAACATAAAATCTGAAAACTTCCTAAGCCTATAGAGTATTTTCTAAAATAACACTAGTTTATTGTTTTCAGACTATATTTACCTGGAAATACTTAGATCGTTCATAAAGGATCAATTTTGCAAAGAGCACTTTATTAAAAAGCCTGGGAATATCCTCTCGCCCTTTGAAGTTATCGGGATTTTCTTAGATGAGCTCTTTTTTTTTAAAAAAAAGCTTTATTGACATTATGATACTTAAACAAAGGAGTTATTGAGTGCAGATGGAAATTAGAAAAACTGACAAGTGGAATGGAAAGTAGCATTTTAAATTCATAAACAAGTACATTTTAGTTCAGTCGGAACTAATCTATCCACAGTGTAGTGCTTTTGTAAATATTTGTTTCACTGTTAGCTGCGAAGTTGACAATTATTGCTTGTTCTAGCCAACTGAGAAGTTGAATTTCTCTATTGGTGGTTAATAGTTTTTTCTATTATTAACCTAGATCAATAATGGACAAATTAAAATAATCTGAGAATCCAGGGATAGTAGTTCAACAAAAATTTGTGCAACATAATTTTGTATACTCAGGAGATTGTCTTTAACATATTTGCTGCTTGAAATTACCTATCAAGATAAAATTATTCGAATAAAAATGCCATTAGTTTAAAATTCGCGCTCAACCAAAAATGACTGATGACATAACGAGTACGTTCATAATATCACAAAATACACCATCCCAAGAAGAAACGAAGCTTGTGCTATTTTACAATTCATTTTCTGAGTGCGCATGTCTGACAGTCGCCATTTTAAGCCCGTTATCTGTTATTGACATGTGATTTTATTGTTTACCAATGAATTTTCTTTGTTGTAAGCTTTTTGATTATGTACATATTTTTTGGTGTTTTGAACGTTAAAATTTGTTTACAAAATTACATTTTTTGAACAATTTTCTCAGTGTAACTTGAACCGTTATCTGTCAATGTCAGTTTGAAGGTCACGAAATCTTGCCCCCAAAACATCAAAGGATTCACGCCGGCTTTCGTTTCTTGTTTGGCTGATGTATTCTGTGATAATATATCGAAAACGGACAGTGTACTTGTCAATCAGTCGACGGAGTAAACGCTACTCGTGGTGCGTTTGTGAATTATTATTTATTTTTGTCTATACGCCATGGTGGTGAAGACATTTATAAGCCTTGCACCTTATTTCGCTCGGGGCAATAATAATAGTCTTCACCTTCTTGGTGTATAATATACTATTTTTGTTACAGGTGAAGTCGGTAAAGAAATGTACATAGTAAATCGTGGCCGACTTCAAGTTGTCGCCGATAACGGTAGGACCGTCTTAGCCACATTAAAAGCTGGCAGTTATTTTGGAGAAATTTCTATTTTAAATATGGGCACGGCAGGTAAACACCTTGGTAAATATCAGCAGGCAGGCCCAAAAAAGAAAGAAAACTACATTTTGGGTGTTTTTATAATACTTTTCGTTATTTTTTCTAAACCCCTTTTCATTCTAAAATTTTTACACTTGTATAAGTATGCATGTTTAAACCCAATTTGATACCTATGTTATGAAGACAATCCTGCCTGGCTTGTATTTGTCAGATTCCCTTTACTTTTAATACATTTAACCAGTGAATACAGAGTGAATCCCGATGAGATCAAATTTTGCTACTTTGGCGCCCAACGTGGGGCTTAAATTTTTTGTACAAACTCCAGGAATATCCTGTAAATAACAAAATTCATGTAAACATCTTCTCCTACGTACAAATATTGTTAATTAATGTGAATATTAATTGGTGTCCCCCCTTCAATTTAACCAGAAGCATGTTTATATCATATTTTTCAATACAATAATAGTTTATTCTTGTCGTGGCACACTCTGTACACAAAAGAGCTCGCAAATTAAATGCTCATTTCCTGTTATATTTTACAGATTTTCAGCAATAATTTGTAAAAATTAAATTAATTAATATAATATAAATATAATAAAAATTCACTTACGAACAATAAGAATGATTTATACTTATTTATTAATTACAAAACAATTACTAGCTCTATTTAAAATTAATATCATTTAATTTGCAAGTTCCAAATAATCAATTTATGAATTAAATTAGCTTTTAAATATGAATATTTACCTATAAAATGAATCTATATCTTTTAAATAACAAATCTGAAGTAAAAGCTACTAATAACATATGCAAATAAAATTTTAATATTTATAATAGTACGTTTTAGAACCCTTAATTGGCCCTTAATTAGTAGAAAAAAAATTTCCAGATCGCAATGTTTGTATTGTTGTAATACCCTGTATATTAGTACTACCTGTGTCTTTTTACCTCATGAGTCAAGACGCAGTAGCTCAATTTAAGTGGATAAAGTATACTTTGGCAAGTTTATCTGAAGCCGTGAAAGGAATGCAGTCGAAAACATTCGATATTGCCACGTTTAACTATGAAAAAGCTAAAGTGCTAAGTAAAATAGGTACCGTACGCCATTTGTACGTTTATGACAGATATGCGTCATGTTTCCTCGCCTCTTACCGATGCCCCGTAGCTTCAGATAAACTTGCCAAACTATACCTGAGTTAAGGAAGTGTCCTAACGTACTTTAATTGAGTTTCGTGTGAGTGACTTAGCATGTTTTTATACAATTTCAGCTTATAATACAATATTTTGATAGTAATTTTGTACATAATATGTAAAGCTTTGTATATTTTTGTAACTCATTTAGTTAGGAACTTGTTTCAATCGATTTTTTTTAAGTCCAAATAAAAGAGACTTTAGCAATTTAATAAACTCCAGAACGTGATATCATGCGCGCGCAATGGACGAAATTAGAAGCATTGCATAGTCATATTCATAGTCTAGAACCAGCATCCGATCTCTACTGACGAGAGTACCAAAAATGTTGTCGTAACCTAAAGATCTTTGCAGTAGGCTAACTCAAAAAAAATATTAATGCCGTTCTTAATATTATTCACTCTTTATTTTATAAAGTTGATATTATTTTCAGAAGACATACGTTAGCTGTGTCGTTCCTGATACTTTCTAAATATTTTCCTGCATTTCTTTTAGAAATTTTACGACTGTGAACATAGTTGAGAAAATATATATTATGGTGTATATACCAAAATATAATTTACGTGTTGACAGCGAATTTGGTTAGCACTTTTAACACAAAAACAAATTAAATGCTCGTTACATTAGTTGGATGAAATTGTAAATCCGACATATCCATTAGAATGTAATTAATATAATGGTATTTTTGACATGATTTGTTGGGAATATTATAAAACATGTTTACGTCTGGTCCTTTTTGTATAAGCGTTCTCCTAAATTCTGTTGTTGACACATACAAGTATTTATATAAGTATACAGTGCGTATCAATGAAATGCTTCAGGCCAATAAAACAAAAACAAAAAATATATATAGTACAAGAGCCCCAGCCAAAAAAGTAGGTTCCTAAAAAAATGTACAGGAACAGGTATTTTTTCTTATTATGTTCTTGGGTGTCCCCTGTTGGCGTCATGGGGGAGCTTCACGTCAGCCGCCATCTTGAAAAACACGTTTTATTAAATATCCCGCGAACCGTGCATCGTACGACAAAAATTGTGGAAATCATTATTGTAGATAATAATATTTGCCATCTTTTTTATTCGAAACTAACTTTTTTTTGTATAACTCTTTTACTAAAAATTTGGTTAAGATGCATCTACCAAATTCGACCTTGCACAATTATGCTTTGTATATTTTTTTGTTTCCCTACGTCCTCACGTTTAAGTTCACATAACGAACATGTAGGTAGCCAAGCGGTCCAAGCGGATTTTGGTTCACGTACTACTCTATAAGCTTCGTCAATACTGAACTGGGAGACCGCCGAGACCGGCGAGCGTTGTATCAACAATGGAACGGCACGCGACTACCGAAGCAGAGAGACAATGTCAGTCATAGAAGGATAGAAAAGCGAGAGAT
>CAJUYG010003205.1:0-23137 GCA_910591675.1 Galerucella calmariensis
GGAAAGTAACTAAAACTGACGTCATCGTCTTTTTATCGTAAATAAACTCTAGGAAATACGTAATATTATCATTCTTAGGCATTACTTAGCGCGTGGTAAAATGTAAATTGCATTTAGGAATTCCTAAATTCGTTATAGGTATTACTTGACTTGGTTAGTAAAATCGGGCATTAGTCATTCAAAAACGAACTTTCATTAAAAAAAGCGTTATGAAATAGTTCTGAACTTCTGAACCCATCCACTGTGATCGCTGAAATTCTTCTTCCCTTAGTGTGTTTTTCGGCCTCAGCTGCTTTGCCTATTTCGACAACTAAATTGCAACTAGCGCTTCAGGTGGATGGGTTTGACACCTCATTTTTTCATTCTAGGTAATCCTATTGGACTTTCACTTCTATAGGTTAGACTGTTTTGTGGAATGGAGTTAATTGCTCTAAATTTAAAATTATATTACTTGATGGGTTTAAAACACTAAATTATTTTAGAACACTATTATTTTCTTCAAATCTCCGACAAAGTTCCGAAGTGATTCGATCAATAACAGGATAATACAATTTAGGTGAATATCTTTATAGCTGAGTACACATGACATAGACAAAATAAAAGAGACGGATTGAAGCATAGGCGGTATCGGGCATAACGTTTCTGCGCCGCCACCCGCGCATCGAGTCGCTGCGGTCGCGAGAACTACAAGACTTTTTACATAGGGAGAATGGAATAAAATACTTTAAAATATTATAAATTACCTTTCACTTCAACATTTTGCCCTTAATGTCGATGAATATTATCGAATATCCTAGTATCTAACTTTTAAGTCAATAAAAATGGAAATATACAAAATCAATCATACTTTGGTTGATGTGAATCTGGCTTCTGTTTGTCAAAGTCAAAGTGAAAATGTCAATAAGAAATATACATAAATGGTGAGTAGGATTTAAAATTTACATATTATAAATTTATTTAAGATTTCAGTTCTAATAAAGGAAATAAAAGTAAGTGAACCTTAAAAATGTCATCACTAAATATAATTCGTCATGTATTGCAGAAAATTGTAATAGTAAATATTTTTGTCCACTTCGCAATTTGTAGTAAGAATAATACATTTTTTAAATCACCATTTGATATTAATCAAAGTGAACAGTGCTACAAAAGTTTAGAACTTCCTTCTACATCCAATGATCAAAGGTTGTGTGAAGATCATTTTGATAATAATGCATTTATAGGTTCATTATGCAAAATACTTATTAAATTTGTTTTACCTTTGTAATCCTTACATCATGCATCATAACATAATACACCACCAAAAGTAGTTGAACATACCTAATAATAATACCCAAGCTTTTGAAAATATTACTGTATTGCCTGTATTGAAATGAAAGCTTATTTTTTCTAACTCAAACTCAATTTGGAACATCTAACTAACAAACTATGTTTGGAATCTAGTACTTTGAGTAAAATAAATGAAACTTAGTGTAAATAATTCATCTCTCAAGAAGAATGTATTATATTAAAAAAGATCTGAGTTATTTCAAAATTAGATCCAGCAGGCTTAGATTTTAAAAAAAGTAGTACTGTTAACTGCAAGAAACATAAACTTTCGTGGTCAATAACATTATCCATTTATAAAAAGAGACCGCAAGATGATGTTTTGAAACGTTTTATATCTTTGCCCAGTAAATCTATACAGTTACTTCTACGATCAGTGCCATTTGAAACTGGAATTAATAAAGCAATTTTTGATAGGCTTAAAGAAAAAGTTGTGAAAATGAAGCATATTGATGAAAATTGTGTCTTGTTATTTGATGAAATAGCTCTATAAGAACAATTGACTTTGGATGTGTCTAGCGACAAAGCTATAGGCATTGGAATTCTACTGAGGACAGGGTTAAACTTAGCTCAAAAAAGTTTGTCACCTTATAAATTAAAAATAATATGAGTAATAAGAGGACTAGCAAATAAAAATAATGTTTTTTCTTTGTAACTTACGATACTGTGTTTTATTTATTTTGTTTCAGACCTGTTCCTGCCTAAATAGAAATGGAGAATCTACTTTCTTTTTTGTTGTTTTTGTGAATAATTTTGAAATAATGTGCAATTTAATGTGATATTGGATTAACTTTCCTAAATATAAAGTAAGTTTAATGAAAATTTGTTATTTTTTGATTCATAATATATAAATATTTGATAAATTGATTGTAATATAGATGTGGATTATTTGTTATGTTATTATGGCAGTTTAATAAAAATTTTAAATATGTGTTGATTTCTCATTTATCTAAATTAGGTGTCTTAAAATTGTTTATTAATTATAATCATTTCATTAGAAAAAATAAAATATACTTTTATTTTTCGTAATGAAATAATTATATAATAAACAATTTTTTGACAAATTGTGAAATTCACCTACCAACAATCCAAACTAACCAGTTTAAATATCCCGCCTTCAAAAATTAGTTCCGCCAGTCCTTCCTGGTGCGCTTCGATCAACGTGATGCCAACTGTTACTACAGGGTCGACAACTCTCATTATATTATATTTCTCTATGACACATGACTAGAAAGTCAAGAAAACATATTTGTATTCTGTGTAAAATTTAATTTTTAAAAATCGCAGAGCGCTTTCGGCTGTTAGGCCATCTTCAGTGCTATACTCGTCAGGTATTTGTTACAAGAAACTTTTCGACAACACATTGACGTCACAAATTAAAATATTTTAAGATAACATTAAATTAAACATAATCCCCTGATTGGGGGAACAAGTAAAATAAAATAATATAGATATTTTACTTATTCAGTTTTTGTATAGCTCAAAATAATATTTCTTATAGTACGGTCCAATATTGAAAGCGATGGTTTAAGTTTTCTTTTATTCTATTCATGAGCGGTTATTGTATTATTTTTCTCCATTCAACAAGTTGGGCAGACGGTTGGGCGAGAACAATTTAGGTTGGGCGCTCGCCCAACCGCGCCAACCCCTGGCGCCGCCACTGATTAGAAATGTTTTAATCTATACATAGTCAAAATTATGATTCAAATTTCAACATGTATGGTATCCAATAAAGAGTTTTCCGTCAATACTTTCGAGCTTATCATGCATACAAACTAGCAAAAATGAGTTCGTAGATTGTCTTATTTTTAACTGTGTGTTAAAATTTAACATGTGCTTGCAGAATTGCTCCTAGTTAATACTAAAATTACTACAAAAATTTCTTGCCAGCGTGTATGAAAAAATACTAGGGACAAGACTTTATGGTGCATGGTTCTAATAATACTTCCATGTTTGGCGGGACATTCAAAATTTTATTTTATTTGAATATTAATACTAATATTCGTAAACAAATTTATTCTAGGGTCAAGTCTTTAATTGGCACGGTGGTAAATTACATTAACACTTCCATTTTCACAAATAGAAAAAAAGACTTAAACTTACTGTAACCAAAAGACTTTTGATGGTACAGGATGATTTACCATTTTTATCATTAAAGATAGAAAAAAAGACATAAATATAAATGTTCAATTGATCAACTTATTTATATATCCTGCCCTTTTTGCATTTTTTAGATACCTACCTCATAAAAATGGACAAAACAACTGCTCTATTGTAACCACTAATAAGTTTTGTTGTCACTTCCTTAGGTCAAGCATGTTGAGTATTGAACAGTTTAATTCCATGAAATAAGAACACCGATTAATAACTTTTTTAAAATCCTTTATTTTTATTAGGTATAGCCTTCGATAAATAATAAATATTTAAATATTACATACATTTATATGCAGTGCGGCTTTAAAAACTAAAATACTACAGGTGGGCTCCTGCAGTGGGCTAGCTGGAATTAAAAAACACTCAAAGGTGGAATAGAAAAATCTGTATCATGTAACAAAAGATACACCACCAACCATGCACAAACTTATAAGATATATTGAACAATTAAAAACAAAATTCCCACTACAGCCGTTTAAATACATAATATACAAGATACAAAGCAAAATACAATAAAAAACAAGGAGTTAAAATAAATAGCTTGATATATTGTAAAGTCGCAGTCTAATAAGCAAGAGTAATGAGAAAAGTTCCCACCAGCACCCATTTAAATACATATATAAAACCTAAAAAGCATTTTTATTAGGAAAAAACCACAAGGCATTTAAATGATTATCTTGATTTCTGAAGTCACAGTCTATTAAACAAGCAGTAACAACAAAACTCAAATACCCTATTTACCTCTATCTACCCCTATAATACACATATATAGCAATATTTACACATATTATTTCAAACCATACTCTGCAACGACATTACAGACAAAATAAAAATAGCACATATGACCACTTCAATATTTAGTTATACAAGTGATCATTTTTTGAATTATCTGAAATGTAAATATTTTGAGATAAAGTATTTTTACTCTACCACAATCCCCCAAACATTTAAATAAAGCATCATCAAAACCATATTCCAGTACTATGAAAAATGTTACATTTGTTCCATAACTTTTTAAAAAGAACAATAATAGAGTATGGTTTCTTTGCTCTTACCATTTTTGCAATTATTATTTTTCAATTGTCTGTTGAGATTGTATTTAGTTGAAAAAACTTTTGCACAAAATTCACAGGCAAAAATTTTACTTGCAGCACTTTCCAATCTTTCTATTTCACAATAAAAATTAAAACTAATCAAAGTAAAACCACAAAACCATGTATCAAAACAAGAAAAAATTATATAATAAACAAAATCATGACATATGAGATGACCTTGGTAAATGCTTGATCGGCCCACTGTTCACTGTTGCCAAATTTCAGTATTCTGGCCTAGTGTTGTAGGTGGCCATGCTGTGTATATTTGTAAAGGTGGATTCATGCAAGAGAAAATTAAAACTAAGGTTAAAGGTGGATTCATGCAAGCAGAATTTAAAACTAAGATTAATTTAAAACTAAAACTAAGGATATATTTCCATGTTATTTCTTAGTTTCTTGCATGAGAATGTGCCTGTAATGAAGATGTTCATGCAAGAAACTGAGAAATTGAGATTTAAATTAAGAAATAACATGGTTTTATCTTCTTAGTCTTAGTTTTAAATTAATCTTAGTTTTAATTTCTTCTTGCATGAATCCACCTTAAATTTACGATGTGAAGGTGAAGATACCTTAAATTTTTCAGTTGACATTGACATGATTGACAGCCTTGTCACTTAAGACGTCACACGTCGCTACACTAGCGCTCTACTGGAGGTGGTATTGTTGCATAATAAATTTTTAAGCTAGAATATTATAGAAATTACAAGATGTTGAAACCCGCAAATATCCCTGGCTACTTTAGAGCAGTTAGTCAAGTAGTAAGTAACCAATTAAACACAGGAAACCAAATCGCAATACTCCCAAAGAAATCTTCAGTATACATCCCATGGTCCAGCAGCTCTCCCGTTGCTCTTAGCAAAGCCCTACCCAATGGAAACGTTACAATTTCAGTTGGACCAGCTGTTAGCAGTCAAGTTAGGTGGGCTCACACAGATATTACCGTACCAGATTTTAGTAACTATCGCAGGGATAGTACTAAAGACCCCAGTCGAAAATCCCAAGACACCGAAGATTCAAGGAAAAATTTCACTTACTTAATGGCTGGAGCATTCAGCGTTGGTACTGCTTATGCTGCTAAATCAGTAGTTACTCATTTCATAAGTTCTATGAGTGCATCAGCAGATGTATTGGCCTTAGCCAAAATTGAAATTAAACTTGCTGATATTCCTGAAGGAAAATCTGTTACCTTTAAATGGAGAGGTAAGAAACAGTATTTAACATTTGTATTAGCTTTTTAGAATGAGAATAACCTTTTCTATATTTGTGAATCTTTTAAATTGAGTAAAAACTTAAATCATATTTCAGGTAAACCACTTTTCATCCGTCATAGATCAGCTTCGGAAATTGAGTCAGAACAATCTGTTGCCGTTAACACCCTTCGTGATCCTCAACACGATAACGACCGTGTCCAAAATCCATCTTTCTTGATAGTTATTGGTGTATGTACCCATTTAGGTTGTGTGCCAATTGCAAATGCTGGTGATTTTGGAGGATATTATTGCCCATGTCACGGTTCTCACTATGATGCTTCTGGTCGTATCCGTAAAGGTCCTGCTCCATTGAATTTGGAAGTACCACCTTACACCTTCCCCACTGAAGAACTATTAATTGTTGGTTAGAAGTTAATTGTATTACATTCAACTTGTGATATTGGATATTGATAAAATTGTATTGATGGTGCAATTTATTAAAATCCTCTATTGGTTTTAAACATCTTAAATAAATTTATTTATTTTTCTTTGAACAATTATTCCTTAAAATATTATTTCATGCTATGTAAATATTTCTTTGAACATCCAAAATAGCTTTTGATTTTAAAATTAAACAATTTAGTATGAATTATTGGTGTTTTAGTTCCTCTGTTTGTTTATTAGTTATTTATGCAACTAGTGGGATATGGACATTATTAACCCACACATGTGAAGTTTGCACGACGAGGCCGTAGACCGAGGCGTGTAATCACATAAGTGCGTTAATAATTCCTATCCCACGTATTACGCACAAAATTTTATCTACAACTGTTTATTAGTATTATTAACAGTACATCATAAAATTTTATTAAAAAAACTTCCAAAGTATTGTTATTAATATTGACTGTAAACATAAGGTACTGTAGATCATATTTTGTGACCATAGCAGCAAAGGCAAACAAAGCTGCGGAAATAAAATAAATTAGTTATGTCATCAAATTGTCAAAGTTGAATAAACAAAAATCTATAAAAATAAGTTCAAGCAAAGACAATCTCCCTTCGGATATTGAAAATGCAGCGTCTTGTGTTATTTTAAATATTTAATTCTGGTATTCATATTTTTCTTGATTCTTATTACCGCACTAGTGCGGTAATGTACTCAAAAACGCACTAGTGTGGTAATATACTACTACTACTACTACTAAATGTGCAGGCGAGCCCTGTCCTGGACAACTCAAGCCAAGGCTCCGACACTGAGGCCACTGGCGGGCCCATTGTGCCAATCCTGCTACCTAGTCATCCATGAAGCCGAGCCCTTCAATAAAGGCCGCAACCTTTTTCAGTGGATGCCTGCTTGTGTCTCCAGGAGCAATGACAGTGACTCCGAAGATTCGCCTGCGTAATACAGCCCAGTGTGGTAATATACTTCATTATGACATTGAAAATAGTGTCAAATAGTACCCGTTACATGACAGTTGTAGATAAATATTATTTATTATAGCAACCTTTTTTCAAAATGAGCTGAGCCAATTACCAAGAGGGAAATCCTAGAAAAATATATTTTATAGTGATTAAAAAAGGTAGAACGTGTCGCGGGACACACGGTAGGAACTTTAGTCCCTTTTAAGCAAAAGTTATGTAATACATCTGACGTTATAGATAAACAATTTACATATTCTTTGGTGGTTGAGTAGTAAGCACACCAGACTCTCACGCGGTAAACCCGGGTTCGATTCCCCGTGAGGAATTTTTTTTTATTGTTAATTTTATTTTTAAATAATCATTTTGCTTGATATTAATAACGACAACAGGTAGACGTTTGAAATATTTAGCAGAATATTCATTATTACAGATAATGGTACGGTACCCTCCATATAAAGATTTCACTCAAAAACGCTTTAAAAAGAATCAATTTGGTTTTGACAATTTCATATTTTATTTTGACAATCTAACATTACATTATTAAAATCTAGGAAAACGATACTAAACATTAATAGTTAACAACTAAACACCTACACTTGATACAATTCGGAACATTCTCCCACCTTGTAAATTTCCCATTTTATATTGAAAATTACAACAATTATATACATAGATAGGGGAACAATAAATAACTTTAAACTCTAAGATGTAAATCTTGAAGGATTAGTAACAACCCGACCATAACGAGTTTTAATTATCGCATTATTTGTATCATTAACTTGCTTAACTTTATTTTCAGTAGGGCCAGGGACCTTGTCACTTGATGAATACACTTCAAGTGGAAATAGTCTCTGAACTGGTCTAAGCAATTCGCCATTTTTAGTTTTAAGTCGAACTAATCGAACATTATTGTCTTTACCAGGAATAATATCTACTATACGGGCTAGAGGCCAATCTATACGCTTAGAAGAATCGTTACCTATGAAAACAATCTCACCAATTTTAAGTTGCTTTGTAATTTTTTTGTTACATCTTTGTTTGAGTTCACCCAAGTACTCTACACGAAACCTCTTTCTTAAATCAGAACATAACCTTTTTCTATAGTTTGCTCGCCTAGAAAGATAATTAGCATCAATGGTATCTAAATCAGCTACACCAGTTTCCCTTATATCTTGAATGAACATTGCTGGTGTTAGAGGCTCTAGTTCCAATGATTCTGAGACATATGATAGGGGTCGGCTATTAATTACAGATTCACAATCACACAAAATCGTACATAGCTCTTCATAATTTAACGATGCTTTACCTAGAACTCGTCGCAACAAATTTTTCAATATTCTAATCAATCGCTCCCACCAACCACCCCACCAAGCGGCAGTTGCAGGATTAAACTTCCAATGAATCTGTTGCAAAGAAGTGTGTTTCGTTATTTCAACCCAATTAAGTTTATTCAAATTATTATTTGTTCCAAGAAAATTAGTACCGTTGTCGCTAAACACAGTAGAAGGTCTACCCCTTCTGGCAATAAACCGACGGAAGCCTTGTATAAATACTTCTGTTGAAATCGCAGATAACAATTCTAAATGAATTGCTCTGTAAACACCGCAAGTAAAAAGAGCTACCCAAGTTTTCTGTCCCGACTTTAGAAACAGCGGACCAGCTAAATCCACTCCAACTATTTCGAATGCTGCAGCATCCCGAACACGTTCTACAGGAAGTGCGGCAGGTGCAGCTTCGATCCTTTTAGACGAAAACCTCCTACAAATTACACAGTTTGCGATAATACTTCTCATACTACGCCGAGCCCTTAAGATCCAGAAACGTTCTCTAATAACTCCTAAGATAACATGCACTCCAGCATGACATGCTTTCTCATGTTCCCATCTTAGGAGCCTTTCAACTATAGGGTGCTTTGATGAAAGCAGTATAGGATGCCTGAAGTCCACAGTATCTTGTCTTAGTGACAAATTTGTCCGTATTCTCAATACACCTGATTGATCAATGAATGGGTTTAATGACGAAATAGTTTCATCATCCGTACCCCTCGGAAATGTCTCTCGTTGAGCTATCTTGAATAAATATAATTCTGCATCCATAATCTCTTCTGAACTCAGAGTATTACTCACTTTATTATTGGGATTTCTACAATTTCTTACAAATCTATTAAGCCAGGCCATCATCCTTACCAATTTCGGAAATTTTGAGAAATATTTGTAAAAATCTTCCAACGAATCTATACATTGTGTAACAAGACTGGAAGAAACCACTTTCTTTCTTTCTCTCTCAATCTCTACTTCATCAAAAACATTGTTTTCGACAGGCCAATTATTCATAGAAAGCCTAAGCCAGTCCGGTCCCTCCCACCATCTAGAGGATAATAACTTCCTTGCATTACATCCTCTAGATAATAAATCTGCTGGATTAATTGAACCGGGTACATATCTCCATTGATCCTTATTGGACAAATTCAAAATCTCAACTACCCTATTTCTTATAAAAACACTCCATTTATCAGATCTCTTAATCCATGCCAAGACTGTAGAAGAGTCTGACCAGTAGAAATACTCAGTGTCTTCACTAAAATAGCCTGAAATCTTCATACTTGCTGCTAATCTTGAACCCACTGTAGCGGCCATTAATTCCAGTCTGGGTATAGACATATTTTTAAGTGGAGCTACTCTGCATTTCGCTTGTAATATTTGAATACATACACCATATTCCATTTCAATACGTATGAAACAAACTGCACCATAAGAGGTCTGACAGGCATCACAAAATGTGTGTATACTTGTAGACTTCCACTTTCCTTGAGATTTACCGGCCAAATATCTACTAATTTTAATATCGGACAAATACTTCAGATCATCAACCCATTTTAAAAAAATAGTCGTTATGTCCTTGCTAACTTCATCATCCCATTTCAACTTAAATTTCCAAAGACTTTGTAACAGAACTTTTGGATATAAAGTTACCGGAGCGATAAAGCCTAATGGATCAAATACTCTATTAGCGACTGATAGCAGAGTTCTTTTAGTAATTCTTCCAAATTTTACCTGCTGTAAACTTTCTAAAGAAATGCTCAAAGTGTCATTCTCTTTATCCCAAAGTAAACCTAGCACATAACTGCATTTTTCCATATCTGTTGGATAACAAAAACTTTGTTCCCATCCACGTAAATTAAATTTGCCTTGAAGCATTATTTCTCTCGCTTCTCTCATGAAAATATCTAACTCAGACTGATTATCAAAACTTGCCATACAATTATCCACATAGAAGCTGCCAGCTAGTTTTTGTATTACAGCTTCAGAAAAACTATTTTTTCCACATCTACAAGCATCCAATATATTTTGCAAGTGATATCTAATTACGGCACCTAATAGAAACGGACTGCTGGTAACACCAAATACCACTCGACAGTGCCTATAAACTTTCATCTTACCCTCGTTGTCCTTCCACAAAAACCTCAAAAAATCCCTATCTGATAAACTTAAGCCAATTTGTAAAAACGCTTTCTCAATATCCGCTATGACACCTAGCCTGCGCAGTCTGAAATTTAAAAACATTTTTGGAATTTGCTCTATAAGGTTTGGACCTTTCTCAAGACAATCATTAAGTGAAGGGAAATGTTTATCATGTGCTGACGCATCAAACACGGGTCTAATTTTCTTGGTACTGTTCGATTTTTTAACAGCCCTATGCGGCAAATAATGATGTCCCACTATGCCACATTCATTTTCAGGAATTTCCTCTATTATACCCTCATTCAACCAATCTCGAAAAATAGATTCATACATAAAATAGTCACCAACAGAGGTTAATCTATTAACGGTCCTATTCAATCTACCAAGAGCTAGCTCATAGTTAGTTGAAAGTAAAGTTGGATCCTCAATCCACGGCAAATGAACAACATACCTTCCCTCATCATCAGTTGCAACGGTTTTAAAAAAATGTTCCAGAGTCGCTTCCTCTTGAGCCTGACGCTTGACAGTTTCACAGGGATCTCGTATACCGAGTACATCCAATTCCCACAGCTGAGTAATTGATAAATCCACTAAAGAAGTAATCATAATGGCTGCCTCACTTTTCTGTCTTTGATTTCTACCCTGATATCTACCAACAATCGTCCAACCCAAATAAGTCTGAATTGCTGTCAAACCTGAGGGATTCTGAACAATATTACCTGTTAACAGTTTCCCTGCAACATCGGAACCAATAAGAATTTCTACTTTACTTAATGTGTCCTCAACAACGATTTTCGTCGACTTCCAATTTTCTTTGATTGCCGCAGGTAGTTCACCACATATCTGTTCTTGGCCTAAAGTATAAAAATTACAGCGATAATCTTTATTCAAATTACCTAAATGAACTTTATAAAGTGAATGTCTGGTCTCTGTGGTCTTCAAACCACCAAAAACGCAATGGATTATATTTTCGGTATCCAGTTCTGGTAAATTTAGTGATTTGGCAGTGTCGTTCAAAATAAATGATCTTTGTGAACCTGTATCTATTAAAGCTCTACAGACACGTTCAGAATTATTATTACCATAGACAATAACGGCTAGTGTTTGTAAAAATACATCGCTGGAGGTATCATATCGGGTTAGAGAATTTTCCGTTGACATATTTTGGTGTTCATTTGATGTTGTGACTAAATCAGATTGATTAGTTAATCCTGGACACATAACTAAATAATGCCGTTTGTTACATTTACTACATTTAACATAAGTTTTACATTTTTTAGCAATATGTCCATATTTCAAGCAAAAATAACAACACCCTTTTTTCACCAAAATTTGTCTCTTTTTATCTAATGGCATTTTTTTTGCATTTAAACAATCAAAACTATTATGATCGGAATTGTTACAAAATAAACAGAATACTTTACTATTGGTAGCTAATAAACCTGATGCAGTTGCTACTGGATCTTCATTAGCTTCTTTCTTATTTATTCTCAAATTTGCAATTCCTCTCGTTGCCATCACAACCTTCTCTTCGTTTTCAACTTCTTGCCTAATGAATGTCATAAGATCTTCCAATTTGTTCTTTGCGTTCATCGCGTTGCTGTTATTCTTTCGTTCCCATGTACGAAGTCGTTCTTCGGATAAACAAGACTCCACCAAAGGAAATAATATAGCAGAGCACGTATCAGTCGTAACGCCAAGAGTCTCAAGAGATCTGATCTGGCACTCCAATTCATCATACAATAACGCAAGTGGTTTCTTTTGGCTCGCCAGCACCAAGTTCAGTAATTTTCTTACATACATTTCTATCAGAAGATCCTCTCGTCCAAAACGTCGTTTCAAAGCCTCAATAGCTTTCAGGTAATTATCGTTAGATGGAGGGAAACTAGTGACTAACTTTCTAGCTCTGGATCCAGGTTTTGTTGACTGAATAAGATAGTGGAACTTTTCCCCGTTATTAATGGTACTATCTTCATGGATCTTTTCAAATAACCCCCAAAATTCAAACCAATCTTCTAATTCACCTGTGAATTTTTGGATCTCTATCATAGGTAACTTAAATCGCTTCTTCAGATCTGAACTGCAGTTGGAAATCTTACTACCAGCACTGCTATCCCCATCTGATAATTTCTTCAACGATTCCTCTAGTGCATTCAGCTCTACTTTGATCATATGAAATTTACTGACATATTCATCTGTAATAGTGGCTTCTGCTTCTAACTGCTCTTCTGTTGAATCAGTTTCTAGCATGGTAGTAAATATGATTGTATCAAGTTGACGAATATCATCATATTTTTGTTCAAAAGCATTCACTAGTGCTTTTACCTCGACTACCGATACAGTTTCCGCCTTGATTTTTTCAATAATATGATTAAACTGTCTCGTAAAAGATGCCCTACAGATTTTTCTAGCTTTTTTAGCGTTTTCTATATTTTCCATGATAAATCTTCACTTAAAACCACAGAAGGGTCCTGTCACGGTCGCCAAATATAAAGATTTCACTCAAAAACGCTTTAAAAAGAATCAATTTGGTTTTGACAATTTCATATTTTATTTTGACAATCTAACATTACATTATTAAAATCTAGGAAAACGATACTAAACATTAATAGTTAACAACTAAACACCTACACTTGATACAATTCGGAACACTCCATGAGGGAGTCCGACTGGCAACATCTACTTATAACAGCATCGTATATTTAAAAAAGGAAACCGTAGCATTATAAAAATTGGACATTCGTTTACCACAAAATTAGTGGAAACATAAAATTGAATTGTTAAATTTTTAATTTGAAGTTATATTACAGTTTATAGAAATTTTAATTTTCTAGATTTTTTCCTAAGTGGGTCGTAGAAAAAATATGCTGCTCGACTCGTGTGGATTGTCCATATCGCACTTGAACGATTGAGCACTCCTACGGCGTCGTGCTCCATCTTCGTCCTCGTGCGATTTGGCCATCATATCCACACTAGTTGCACAAACTACTATTTCTATCAAAATATGCCCTTTTACATTTAAAAACAACCTGCCAAATGTCAAATCAATTTATCCATCCATTTTAAAGTTATCGAATTAAAACATTCAAGTTTTCAAAATTTCAACACCCTGTATTTCGAAAAGTAGCTAGACCCCTTATTAATCGCGCAAAAAAAATTATGGAAATAATAGTAAAAATGTATCCGAACAAATTCAAGTAGATCACTAGCACTGCGAATACCAGCTTTGCATAGAATTTCAATATAGCATCGGTGGTTCAGTGGTTAGAATGCTCGCATTGCACGCGGGCGGCCCGGGTTCGAATCCGGGTAGGAGCATATTTATTATTATGAATCGCTGCTTCGTAAACGAGAGAGAGACTAAGGAGGCACAAGCACGCAAAAGCAAGGCACATAACGAAGCAATGTAACATAACGTAGCGTAACGTAACGCGTAACGGTCAGATCTTTTGCGTCGCGACCCCTGGTCGCTCAAACATAACCTGGCGTAAAGAACTAAAGTTCCAATAAGGCTTTGGAAGTTTTTGTGTTCAAAAAATATTCGATTTGTTTTCAAATTGATTGTTAAAAAACCATGAATGTCTGTTTGTATAAGATTTGATAAATAAAGGAATCAAAGAAAGATGCACTGCTCAGTCATATTTATGAAATTTATGTAATATACAGGATGGCCATATCAAATGGTTTCTGGGAAACAATTAGAGACACAAAGCTGGTTAAAGTAGACTATTTAAGGGATCATTTATTGCATTGACACATTTAATCATTTTTTGTATTATGCAAACATTTTTCATTAATTTACATAAGGCCATACAAATTATACAAACTGTACAACAAATTCAATAAATGGTGTTGCTAACCTACTTCTGAATGTTCTATAATTATATGTGTATTTTACAGAGTTTGATCAATATACCTAACATAGGGATAGGTATTTATCAGAATGTATCGTGTTCTAATGGAATTAATTTATTCGTTATTTGAACCACATAATATTTGTCTTTTATTGCCTTCTTATGAATTAGGGTAGATTATAATAGATATAAAATGTTTTAGTTTTCACTTCACGGTTGAAATTTTATAGAAGAAAGTAGTGTAGGTAAATATACCTATTGCAATATTATTTTTGTATATTCGAAGTTAGCATAAAAATTAATTGATAAATATGTAGATATGGCATTTATATTTTAAAATGACTCATTAAAAAACTCCACTATACTTTAGGTTATAGGTATATGGTGCTAGTCAGATCTTCTCGTTTCCATCTGGCGTCAGAGGTTATGTTTACTTTTGTTTGTTTCTATAAATGGCGAGATCTTTCACTTCCAAAGATGTAGAAATATTCTGCATGTTAATTAAAATTAGTACCATTGTTTATGTCTAACCAAGAAACAGCCAGTAGAATATGAGAAAACCTAGGGCTAGCTATAGGAAGTTTATATGTCTTAGCAGAGATCGACATGAAAATCTGGAATGGAGTTTATAATGAAGGAATATATCGTAAAAAAACCAATGCTAGAACTCCCTATGTATATAATGTATATTAATGTTACATTCACTGAGACCTAGAAGATCTATTGTGCGTTACCACAATCATGATTTTCGAACTGATTACACAAGAGCTCCGTGCTTTATTAATGGTTGCTTGACTATCCCCCTAACCCAGATTTCAATTTACCTCGAAATTGACAAAACAAACGTTTCTCTAGCAACAAAACTTGTCAGCATCGACATCATCACTTTCATATAATGTATGTTTCATTTCATTTCGTTCCGTAATGGTAACAGGTAAAGAATCAAGATCGAAAACTGGCAAGAAACAGCAAAGCGGGTGCAAAATTTGGGTACCCGCATTTACTGTCCAAGCCTTGCAAAAGCATACGTGTGTCTTACCACCGCCTAGATGCAATGTTTATAAAGAAATCCATTCGAGTAATAGAAAGTTTAGGACCAATTATCTGAGGGGTAATTTACCTATTGGGACTGACCCAAAGGGTAACAAAGTGTCTTGGAAAGTAAGTTTTTACAGTATAGAGCGCTAATTCTACTATTTATTATACATATTTTTTTAGGCTGATATAACAAAATTAGATTTTCATTACTATTTGCCCATGTTTTTTGAAGGCCTCATTGAAACTGAACATCCATATAAACTTTTTGCGCAGCAAGGTATCCATGATTTACTAGCTCATGGTGGCAACAAAATTTTTCCTTGTATTCCTCAATTAGTCATACCTATTAAAGGTAAGTAGAAGTTTGAGTGTCCCATTTTATTTTCTAGCATTTTGAAGAGGTTTATAACTTTTATCTAATTCCGCTATCAAATGTGACACTTTAAGTCACTCCTTGACGTTAGGTAACGTCACATTTTTCATAACCTTCATATATCAGTTATGAAAAGTAGTTATGTAAAAGCTTTACGTGACTGTTTATGTTTCAACATATACAGTGTGTCCCAAAAAGTTTTATACAAATGGAGAAAAAGTTTATCTTACATTTCACAAAAAAAAATATTCTTGATAAAAAGCTCTGCATGACATTTAGATCCATAATCAAGTACAAAATTTTCATTGGCTGGAATACAGGGAAAATCAAAATTATGATTTGGAGTGATAGTAAAATACGTTCAAACTGTAGTGGAGAGCAAAATATTCATTGAAATTGTTATTAAGTATCAAAAAATTATGCACACTTGTAGATTAGTGATTTTTCCAGATAAAAATTACAAGATTATTGTAATAAACACGTCAGAAATTGTTAGATTAATGCGCAGTACGAAACATCGTAAGATCCCGTTCATAATAAGCGCCTGATTTTGTTTTACTCATCCTTATTACGTTCTGGATAGAGTGCTTTGGAATATCTAATAACTGTCAACAAATGTCAAACGTTACATAAGTGTGTGTGTTTGCAATAATTAGAAATGCCAGTAAAATTGAGTATTAAAGATAAAATTGAAATTGTTCTCATTGTTGGAGAAAATTATAAAACATGTAGGAAGCAGCAGAAATCTTTAATAATAGACACCCTGATACAACAATCTCGAAAACAATACATTTCACAACTGTCAGATATGTAATAAATAAATTCAAGAGTTAATTTTTATCATAATTTTTTGCTACTTAATGACAATTTCAATGAACATTTTGCTCTCCACTACAGTTTGAACGTATTTTACTCTCACTCCAAATCATAATTTTGATTTTCCCTGTATTCCAGCCAATGTTTTAAAAATTTTGTACTTGATTATGGATCTACAAGTCATGCAGAGCTTTTTATCAGGAATATTTTTTTTTGTTAAATGTAAGATAAACTTTTTCTCCATTTGTATAAAACTTTTTGGGACACACTGTAGATACCACATATGAGTTTCAAAGAATAATTTATCAATTAGGTACTGTCAAAACTGACAATTATTTCATTATTTAAACTCCATAATTAATTAAACCCCATAATTTTAATTCAATAGTATTTTAAGATTTATAAACATTGAAAACAACATTATTTAGGACAGTTATTTAGAGTAAGTCAATTTTCTGGGTGAATACATCATAGTAACAATACTTGTAACACCATCTGAATCCACTTTAATATTATCATTGTAATTGAAGATTTTATTAAATATTATGAAAGCGCGGAATTAGATAAAACGTACGTAAACACGTTATGAAGAGAGCGACATTGTTCAACTCGCGAAATTTGCAGAACTCGCTAGCGCTCGTTTTGGCAAATACTACGCTTGTTGTACAATATCGCTCTTTTCATAACTAGTTACGTAAATATCTATTATGATACAAGTTTTGATTGGGCTCGTCAAAGTTTCAACCATATCTATGGTTTCAGTTTTAGTGTATGTTTGGTTGCCTATATCAAAATCTATGTTATAAGCTCTTTAAATACTTCCAAACTCCTTTACTAATGTTTCAGATGCTCTTCGAACAAAAAATAACGAGGTAATGTGTAACACCTTGCGTATTCTACAACATTTAGTTAAATCTGGAGATATGGTCGGAGAAGCTCTGGTACCATATTATAGACAAATTTTACCCAGTCTAAATATTTACAAAGAAAAAAATGGTTAGTTATTTTATTATGTAAAAGTGCAACTAAGGCTTTACTCATTGAGTAAATGACCATGACCAAAAAAACAGTATCGTGTCCACCATACTTGTGCTGATTTCTGTAGATTAGTGCATTGACCGCTTTATTTTTGATTACTTTGGTGCTTTTTAACTTGTTTGTGTAGTGTTACTTCATATGCTATAAGAAGTAGCATAAGGAATATCATTTTACTCGGGACCAGGACTTTAAATGTTTTCTTGTAGCCTTAATATTTCTAGTATTTGTATCCCTAGATAGATTAAGAAACTATCATGATACATAAAAACAATTTTACTTTCCAGTCATTAACAAAATAACCAATTAATTTTTTGTGTAGTAAACTGTGGAGATGAAATCGACTACAGCCAAATGAGAGGAGATAATCTAGCAGATTCAGTGAATGAAACTTTACAAGTTTTAGAAAGATATGGTGGCGAAGATGCTTTTATAAATATTAAGTATTTAATTCCAACTTACGAGTCCTGTATGCTAAATTAAATTAAGGCCTGATTGTCCACTTCATTTTTTTAACCATAAATTATATAATATACATTTTTTCACTACCATAGTTCAGACTAATTATTTTTTCAGTGACAAAGTTTCTTGTAAACCAGGTACTAATAAAAGCATTAGATTGAGATGGGTCAATATTTAATCTTACAACTTGCTGAGTTAATATATAAATATAAATAATTCTAATAAAGATATACTGCAAATACAGTGGTTACACAAAAAATGGTATCCTGAAACAAAACAAGTTAATAATTACTGCTCTTAAGGAGGCAAAGCTTGTAGATGAAATAATGTACAGCAAGCACTTTGAGTTGTACTTACATTCATAAATATTTCACTAGTATGACTATCAACATCTGAGTCCCAAACACATCTAAAGCCTGATTTGACACCTGCTCCTTTCTTTTCTCCAATAATCACTTGTACAATGTGTTTATATCGCTTCATTTGCAAGTCTAAGAAAACCATAATATTACCTTGTTTTTCAAATAAGAAATTAAAATTCTACTTTATTCAATTGACAATTGAGTAATACCTAAATGAAAATTCAAGTACCTTTTACTTTTTCATTAACTTCATTTGATATTTGCATAGACCAGTTCTTTGACCGATCTGGATCATATGATTTTCCTGTTAATACGGCGGCAACTACATTTCTTATGATTTCCTTTACAGGTAATTCCTTAAATCTAAATATTCAATATTACATTTAGACCTGTTTAAAAATGAATATAGAACCATAAAACTTTATTAAATACATACTTGTTGCGTAACGACGGTTTAATTTTGTAGGAGCTACTATTTGATGTAATCGAACCTTTTGTATCTTCAACATCTTTTAGTTCGTCAGCCCCGGTCCTTTTCGTTAAAGAAGCAGCATCATTTAAATCATCGTCTTCCTCGTTGTAATCCATTTTGTGTTTAGTTCCACTTATTTTTTATTGATTTAAAAGCTATTGCTATGACAACGTAATTAATTTTCTTTGTTGTTGCTTTGACAACATGAAGAACATGAATACTATCTGCAGCTGTATTGAAAAAAATTACAATTCAAATTTCAAAATCTTTGATTACTTCCTTTTGACGTCTAATTAATTTTAATTTAACCTAATTCTTCTATTTTACGAATATGGTAAACCTACTGGAGCACTTGACCTACTAAAGGCCTTTTACAATACAGGTTTTGCAAGCTTGAATTTATCAGATACTTATTATATTTCTTTTGTTTAGCTGTATGCAGTGTGAAAATAATTGTATATCAAGTGGATTATTCATTAATTATAAAAAAGGCAAATACTCAATTATAATCTTATTTCTACAATCCACCTACGATAATTGACAGCTATTACTTTTTCATTTAAAATAAGACAAAACAATATATTTTGAAAATTTATTCAAACAGTCAAGAGAACATATGCACGACATTAGTTATAGACTTATATTTGTTCGGCAAAACTTTCATGTGGATCCCTGCGAATAAAATAAAAATAAATAACTATAGCGCGTTCTGTTTTCGGATATACTTACCCTTAGCAGTTTGTTTATAGTCGCAAATTTCATAAAATAGATTCATATTGTCATTTACAATACCATCAAAAAATAGGGTTTTCAATTTTGGACACTTTAAGATTATAGCCAAGAGTACGTCGTCCAAATTTTCCCTGTTGTTTTTGAGATCCAAATTAATTTTTTCTAAATACAAAAAAATTTAGTTTGTTAAACACAAAATTATTTTTAATACCTACATTATTTGTGCTCTTAAAAATTTCCAGTTGTGATTGTATGCTGAATAAACTCACCTAAAGTAGTATGGTAGTTATTTATTAACCGATGAAGAGTGTTTTCAAAGTTTCGACTGACCTTTTGATTAAATTTGTAGCTAGTAGCCATGGTAAAGTAATTTAAAGGTATATCCATCAAAAAGATAAATTCTATTTGTTCATAATGGCAAATATTTTCTGCAAAACAAATAAAATTATCTAAATACCCCAAAATATATACACTCCTCATTGGTGGGTGCCTTTCTGCAGCTAGGCCCTCGTTATTCTTTATACTTACTTATTTTGATAGAGACCTTGATATCAGGGCACTGTTTCTTCAACTTTTTCCACTTTTTTTCCGGAATAATAATACTGTGAAGATCTGTGTCATCAAAATAAATTTCCAAAAATTTCAGTCGATTTGTTCCATTTTCCGTAACCACATCCATAACATTTGGTCTCGACAAAATGAAATAATCTAATTTCAATTCTCTTAGACATAAAAATTCTTCCAAAAACACCACGAATTCGAGCGTATCGAATGCCGTATTGAAGTTGTAATAGACGTTATGAATTTCTAAATGTGTCACGGAAAATTTTGATCCTACGCAGGCATCCAGAATGCGCATGCATTCAATTTTTGGTAAATTAATATTATGGAATATCAGTTTTTTCATATTTGATTGAATCCTGTAAATTAGAAGATGCGGCTTTAGTTAAAAATATGTATTGTAAGTTGCCAGCTACGCACAGAAGTTAAACAAATCAAATAAATGATAGCATGAGTTTGACATTGGAACATTTTTTAAGCGGGTTTTCTGATAATAAATAATAGTACTTACTTCAAAAATCTGCTCAAGTGGTAGATAATTTTCTTGAAAGCGTATATATCGTGCCAATCGAAGAATTTGAAGCATTCTAGTTGAACGCAATTTTCGTACAATATGAATATAAAATGAACCATTCTTTTCGTCAAATCATGCACTTTAAGTGGCAGCCATCTATTTTGTACTAGAGGTTTATCCCATCCTATGTTCAACGTTTTAATGTGTTTGTAATATTCTCTTACTAACAGAGTGGTACTGGGTTCCAAAAAATCTCTATCTACGTGAAGGACGATGGTTTTCCATAAATATTGTCGACTTAATGCATATTTCCATTTCTGGCAAACCACCGAACAGGACAGTCTATCCGATCTGGATAAATACTGGAAAATTTCTGAAACTATTTCTATTGGGATCAAGTCTTGCCAATGACTATCCATAATCTAACGCAGGATACATTGTAATTTTACCAAATATTTAGCTAAAATTTCTCAAAATAAAAAAATGTCTTCCAAAAATTCAGTTTTTCGATAAATGTCTACCGACAGCTAAATTTGACACCTCGGATCTTCAAATTGGGTAATTTGATGCAAATATCCGTATTTGTTAAAGTTGATGTGTGATTGGCTGAAAGTATTGTGACCTAATTCCATGTCAAAGGGGGACTTCGATCAAAGCTGCCAACCCAAAAATTTTGGAATTTTCTGCCACTGGAGAAGAGAAGCCCGACATATTCCACCCACCACGTGAAATTTAGTAGTTGAGGTGCGCGACATGGTATGTGACAGACAGTGTCTGTTTAATTTGGCATATTGGGAACGCACGTTAGTGCTGAACGACGGATCTGGTCGGTGAAATACGTCATCGGTGAAGGATCAAGTCGTTACAAGTCAAATTTTGTACTTGCAACCACAGCACACCCTCTAGCAGTTTAACTCTCATCTACAATTTGTATCCAAGTTATAATATCGTGCCCGGCCGCTTGAGAGCGCATTAGTATCGTGACGTTGCAGAATCGCCCAATCGGAGGACGGAGGGAACGTCATGTGAACTGTCAATTATTGAAAGTTACAAACACAAAACAGTCTAACCTATAGAAGTGAAAGTCTAATAGGATTACCTAGAATCAAAAAATAGGGTATCAAACCCATCCACATGAAGCGCTAGTTGCAATTGAGTTGTCGAAATAGGCAAGGCAGCTGAGGCCGAAAAACAGACTAAGGGAAGAAGAATTTCAGCGATCGCAGTGGATGGGCTCAGAACTATTTCATAGCGGTTTTTTTTTATGGAAGTTTGTTTATTTGAATGACTAATGCCGGATTTCACTAACCATTTCCTAAAGTCAGGTAATACCTAAAACGAATTTAGGAATTCCTAAATGCAATTTACATTTTACCACGCGCTAAGTAATACCTAATGCGCAATTTTACCAACCATTTCCTAAAGTTAGGTAATACCTAAATCAAATTTTGGAATGCGAAATAAAATTTACATTCCACCATGCGCTAAGAAACGCTTAAACATGATAAAAAATACCCAGTATTGTCACTCTCAAGTATTTCTTAGCGCGTGGTAAAACGAAAATTTCACTTAGCAATTCCAAAATCTGATTTAGGTATTACCTAACTTTAGGAAATGATTGGTGAAATTGGGCATAAGAGTGATAATATTATGTATTTCTCATCACTTTTTGATCAATCCTGAAATGATTGATCGAACAGCTTTGCGAGTGAGGCCCCTTTTTGTCCCAATAACAATATATTGTGGTTCAAAATGTCTGTTGCAAACTTTGTAGGATTTATAAATCTGTTCAGCGCTTAATTCCTCTAGTTTTGGATTGCGAATAAAGGCAACCCATTCATTCAACAACAAAGGGTCATGTTTGAGAAACCTATATCGTTTTGATGTAATGTCTGTACACCCAGGAACGCAACACTTCACACCAACCATTATAAAGTTATTATAATATTATTAATTGATAACACTTACAGTACCTAATTAAAACACAAATAACAGCAGCGAAGGGCAAAATGAAACAATCTATAAAAGACAATGGTGACAACAACTATTTGACAGCTATGATGAATTTTGAAATATTTTCTTCTTCTCGTGCAAAAGGCCTTAGCTGCCAGGCCTGCTTCGACCACTCAATTGCAACTAGCGCTTCAGGTGGATGGGTTTGAAACCTAATTTTTGTATTCAAGGTCATCCTATAAACTTTCACTTCTATAGGTTAGACTGTTTTGTGGTTACAAAATGGTTATCACCCGTCAACTTTTCAGTCAATATTTTACC
>CAJUYG010003206.1:0-23124 GCA_910591675.1 Galerucella calmariensis
AGAATAGGCACAGATATAAGTCAATTTCAAATGTGGTCGTAGGAAAATAAGTATTCCATAAACAATTTATGTCATCCGTTGAAACTAAACTAAAACCTTTGTCGATTGCTTGCTTCCTCATCGTGGAATTGGCAAATTGTAGTTGGCGCAGATGTGCATTATTTTCCAATATCCGTCAGGATCTAAAAAATTACAAAAAAAGTTAGTAAATATTGATAGCACAGACAACCAATATCAGAAAACAAATCCTTTTGATATGGGTTGTCGTTTGATCAGCCGTCACTACATTTCCCAGTCCCTTTACAACTAAATAATTTTCTTCTCGTTCCCTTTCATACTCCCTTTATTCTACTCTACGTACTCGCAATAATATTTTTTTATTGTAGGTTTTAGTTTTACTGGTGATATTCATATGATAAGACATGCACTTCCTTATCTCAATTTTTCTACAAAGCACTTAGGAGTCTTTGATCTGTGTTCACTCTGGAAACATTTGGAAAAGTATCCAGAGGTTAAATTACCATTCGAAGGTAATTATATTAAAGCAATTAGAAAAAATTAGGGTGGTGTCTTTATACTTTTTGTTTTAGTACAAAAAGGTGGTCCCAGCCTTAGCACTCTAGTCCAACACTGTCTCGGATCTCCCTTAGACAAATCGGAACAATTCTCGAATTGGGAAAAACGACCATTACGTGAAAGCCAAATAATTTACGCGGCATTGGATGCGTATTGCTTAATTCAATGTTACGATGTTATACGAAAATGTTGCGAAAAAGTAAATTTCCCTTTTGAAGATACCTGCTATCAACTTATGACGAACGAAAAAATGGCCAAGAAACGTAATAAAAAATCTGGAAGTAATAAGGTAAGAAAATCACAAAATTGTTAAAACTTAACTTTCTAGCGTCTACATTTCTTCTCAATCTTCACTATGGGATTTTTTGTCTTGTTAGAAATCTTCATCTACAGTCGAAGAACTTGTCCAACCACCCGGCCCACATCAAGAACCCGTTCTAGCCGAAAATATCAAAGTCGTCTGTGATTCGATGCTTCAAGGTCTCGGTAAAAAATTACGTAGTTGCGGCATCGACACCGCCATTTTGGAGAACAATCAAGATCACACGGTATGCGTTAAATACGCCATCGACGATCTTAGATACATATTAACTAAAGGGCACGAAATTTACAAAATGGCAAGTACTTAAAGGCATTAAGTAAGTCTATGGACTAATTGTAGTTTATGTGTTTTTATTAGTTGCACGGGTACGTACCTCAAGGACATTGCCTTAGGATCGAAAGTGACAATGTAGAAGAACAAATTAAAGAAGTCATCGATTATTACAAAGTTGTAGTTACGAAAAAAAACGTATTTAGTAGGTGTCAGGTAAGTTCTCACTTCCCAATAAGATTGAAGTTAACGTATGTTATTTATTTTTAGAGCTGCAATGGTAACTGCTTTGTAAAAATTTCCAAATCCACCATGAACACTTTAGCGCAAGTAGGAAATCTCTGCCCTCCTCCTGCTTGTTTATACGAAGATGAAGCGACAGGATTCTCGAGCGATGACGATTACTTCGATGACTCGACGACGAACCCATCGTGTGGTCGAAAATGGGATTTATGTAAGTTAATAAATGTGTAGACAACAGTTGTTAAAAAAAAATTCTTTTCAGATCCCGATGAAAAGATCGACGTGGGTCTCCGCCAAACCCGATTCGGCGTCAAAATCCAAGTAGACGCGGTGCCGAAGCCCCTTCTGGAAAAATACGATTTCTTTTACGTTTGCGAAGAGTGCGGCAAAGTTTATTGGGACGGATCCCATTTCGATAAAGTCGTCGCCGGAAGACTACAAGGAATTGTGCAATAAAAATGTTTCCTTTTCGGATATTTATTTTTCATTTGTTATCTACCAACATATTTTATTATGGTTTTCAAGTTATAGAATTCATTCAATAAACAGTTAATCTTTATTTGATTGCGTTTTATTATTGTGTACAAAAAACCAAAAGCCACAAACGAACAAGATTCAACTTGTAGTGCCTAAAGTTCATTTTCCACGTTGCGTCAAATCGCAGCGACTTGTTGCGGGGACAAATCGCTGCGATAGTTGGTTGCTGCGAGTCATCCAGGCATAGGGGAAACGTAACGTGTTGTTGATTGACAGTGACAGCAATGTCATAGCGGAGCGGAGAAATTTTGGTTTGGTGCGACAAAATCCATCAGAAAAGTTACCAAGTCCCAGCGACTTCTCGCTCGAAAAAAGAGCATATTCTAATTCATGCGACCGACGCGCCCAACGAAAAAAAGCGCCAAATTTTTCGAGTTGCAACGTCAACTCGCTCCGTGGAAAATGGACTTGAGGACAACTTTTCCGAACCAGACGCTTATCATTCCTTTAGTCCTATCCAGTAGTCTCTCAGGGATTCTGTAATGCCTTCCATACTTAAAATATGTGAATGGAAGTTTCTTCTCCATTAGATCTGAGTTCCCTATAAAGTTGAGTCGCAGGTCAAAACTCACAGTCTGCAGTCTTACACAGAATCTTATCGCAACTACCAGGAAGATACTGGTCTCGCTGGTCTGAGCTATAGTCCTGGCCATAATAATTCTTGCTCAGTTTAGTCAGCTTTCATGTCAAAGGCACATCCTACGCATACTTTTTGAAAAGCTGTAGCTTTAGCGAACTACACAAGATTACCGAGCTACTCAGTCTCCTTGCGACCGCTTTTCTCTAACTGCTCTTTATTTGACAGACATATTAACCACAAAAATTCGTCATTAGGGTACAAGCATTGCTATTGCTGGGAATTGACGCTTTATCAGGTCTCCTAACACCTTGCATGCCTATTTTTTCAAAAAAATATAAACTTTACATTCAAAACGACTTTAAAAATCATAAGATTTGAAAGTCCGACAAAACGCGATTTACGTCATAAAGATGGCTGCCCCATGGAGTGACGTCACTTGTTTACGTTCTTATTCGTGTATCACGCTCTGAGTTCTTGTGACCTAATTTGTTTCTGAAAGCTTTAAAAATGGATAAAGCCGAAACAAACACTTTGTATTCCAAGTATTGCATTGTTCCAGTGTGTAAATCAACGTCTATTAAAACTCCTGACAAAATATTTGTTACTTTACCTGGTGGCGCAAGCAAAAATACACTCAAGAGAAGGGCATTATGGTTGCAAGCTATGCGTCGAAACAAAGACGATATTTCGACAAATACTACTACTTTTGTTTGTGAAGACCATTTTAATGTAAGTACCTACTTCTATGCTGGTAATTTTTATTCTTAAATAGTTTGAGGTTATGTACCTAAATGTCTAGGAATTAACCATAAAAACATCATTTTCGTACGGCCACACATCAAAATATGGTTGGTATATATTATGCATTAAAGCATCTGTTTGACTTCATAAATTCAAGCAGCAAAAATGAGTCTACTTTGAGCAAGTTATCAGTTTGTGCTTTTACAAAACCTTCGCTACCCATATCTTTACTGTCAAAATATGAAAGAATCGTCTCTGAACACTGAACTAGTAAATATATTCTTCCAAAAGTTTTAAAATATCCTCGGAAATATTGAATATTTATGACCACTTTCCACTTTACGTTGACTTTTAGAAATAAAAAAAAGCACACACACAAACACGTAATGGTCTTAAACAAACATATAAATGATATTTTTACGTCGATGAAGCAATTAATAGTTGATTAAAATACAATATAAACACACAACTACACATAACCTAATGCAATACCGGCTAAATTGACATAAGTAGACACAAGAGATATTACATCACACGTATCATCGGTAGCGTTCGGAAATCCTCGGGTTGTGGTAGGAAAGTGCATTGAAATTTGAATTTTATTTTAAAATTTGGGAGTAATTTCCAATGGAAACTGGTTTATTTCCTATTATTAGTAATTTTTGATATCATATTATTTACTATTATAAATTAATATCCAGGCAAAATATGAAATATGCGTGTACTCTATTGGGCATAAAAGAATCACTTTTGCTTGTAAACATTATAATTAAACATAGTACTATGAACACATAAATTACAATTACTAAAAGTTTAAATCAGCCTTTTTTTTGATGGTTAGTAACGGTACCCAGCATAATCGACTCCAGGTCTATATTGCCCGTCATCTGTGTATCCTCCTCTGGATTCTTCGATCCTGTTACGTTCCAAGGAGCTATGATATTTGAATAGTAAAAAAATAGTCTGTATTCACCGTACATCATTGTTATTAATTTTAAATACCGAGACCTTGAATTTAAATCTATATAATTATTACACTCCATTTAAAAAAAAATGGTAACACAATTAGTTCAAAATTACAAGTACACAATGCAAATTTTATTGTTTAAATAACAAACTTTCTCTCTCATCTGTTGTGCAAATCGAGAAGAAACGAGAACACCTACTTATTTATTTTTCAGATTGTTAATTGCATTATAATTATAGTAATAAACAATGATTTATTAAGCCACACCCTTGGAGGAATAAGATTACACCAAAAAGGAAGAAGATAATATAGAATCAACCAGCAATATAGATAAAAACATAACCCGAAGATTCTGTCACCAAATACCCGCCAAAATAAAATGACTTGGGAGAACCTGACAAAGAAAATTCACAAAAAATAAAAACCTTTAACCGAGTACTAAAGCAACCTTTGTACAAATTTTAACTAACAAACGTCTTACCTTAGGATAGCTTCTGGTATTGGAGGTGGAGTTGGTAGATGTGCTCCTACTGGTCGAAATCCATTTTCATCGGCGGTATATTGTAGACTGATCCTTTGACCATCTGGAGCGGTGTACGAGTAACCTCCGTCGGCTTGTTGGGTACCTTCAGGTCCTAGAGGTTTTAGAAAACCTCTTTCTTCGGCCACGATACCGTTTCCGGTTTCATAAAAGTAGTTGTAGGATCCGTCACCTCGATTTGGATTATTTTCGTATCTATTGAAGACAATATTACTTTTCAAAAAAATAGAGACCGTTTACCAAGAAGCGACAACTACTTCTCGGGCTATATATGCCCCGACAAATATTGAATTACAGTTCCAAGTTGAACGGGGTTGGTAAAAAAGAGCTTACCTTAAAATAGGTATTTGAGGACCACCTCGATAACCGTCATAGTAACCTCCATAATATCCTCTACCTCCAATTACACCGGAAGATCCTGGTGCTCCAGTAAATCCTGCGGTTGCTCCGAAAGGTCCTCCGAAAATTCTTGATCCCGATCGGTATCCTCCTGGACCTGGAGGGAGGTAAGTACTATCCAGACGGGCAGCCAAACTGACGCCTATCAAGCTGATTATGAGTATCTGTAACAAAATAAGAAATTTAGGCAGGATAATAAATACTATGACCAAGTGGGACCAAAAGGATGCGTGAGTAAGAGTAAGAGTTTTGTGGAATGGGAGAAGATGCTGGACAGATTAGCTGGAAGTGGTTATCGGAAAAAGACGTTCTCTAATGGCGGTTAGTGATAATAATGACAAATTTGGAAAAAAACATCTTGAAAAAAATTATAATTACAAAAAAAAACAATTTTACCAAAAGGAAAACAAGTAGTCCACTCACCAATTTCATGTTGTAAAATAAGAAACAGTTTTAATACTGATCGACTTTATTACTTCCTATTTATAGGTAGATAATACCAGGTGTTGCAGTTGCAAAATGCAATTTGTAGAGGCGCCTACCTTCCCCACCTGTGACCCATCTTTGACCCTTGGTTAAACGATCAATTAGAGATGGTTCCAACCGTTACCAAGTTATTTTCGGTCAAAAATTTGATTTTTCTGAATTTAAGTAATTCAAATGTCAGTTTTACGACAAAAGAAAATGACTTTGCGGTTATAATGCATTTTTGACAACCTTGACGCTAACAACTCTTCTGTTTCACATAAGAACAATCCACTTGAAGTTGCAGTCATATGCGCGTACTTGTCAAAACCAGCGCCATATTGTAAAATTGACATTCGACTTCAAGTCAGGAGCGTAACGTTTTCACATTTTGTAGGTTAACACAAAATAGCAATATTGAAAATGTACAGTTTAAATAATACATATTTGGGAATTATTTGAAGCTTTTCGAGGTATGTTCACATAAAATAGACACTGTCTGTACGAGGCGACATAGATGTATGTATGTATGTATTTTGGGGTGACATTCACTGAGACCTAAAAGATCTATTGTACCCCCTTACTTCTACTCAGTTTCTGAGGAGAGTCTCAGAAACTAGTAGTTCCTTTAGTCCTATTTCCCGGAGGAATTTTAGGATGTCTGCAGGCTTCAACTTAGGTAAACGTTCCTCTTCTATTCAGTAATCTCCTAGGTGCCGTCCTCAAAATCTGCATTCTTCTTCCTCCACTATTTTGAGCTTTTTCAGGTGCCCATTCAGGCGACAATGTCCCGTTAGGATCCCTGTTAAAACTCATAGCGCAGTTTTACTTTGACTTATGCATTCATTTGATCTCAACAGGTTGTAGTCTCCCAGAAGAGTCTTTGATTGTATAAGCCCTAATGGATCTTTCCAATGGTCAGATCTTCTATTTTTCTCGGCTTTACATATTCCTTCCAATATTACATTGGGGCTGATTCCGCAAAAAGGTTCTGGCCACCAGAAAGGTATTTCAGTCCCCCTCTTTGCTAGTTCATCTGCTATTTCATTTCCTTCTAAGGCGACATAGATAAACAAGACCGATTTTGGTTTCTGCGCAAGACATTTGGCTAACTTCACGTGGCTTTTTCTTATATGAAAAGGAGTCTAATATTCATACCCTTGTTCTTGGGTGGTGTATTCTGTGATAAAACGTCAAATAATTGAAAATGTAACTTTCTAATGACGTTTAGTATGCTTCAATTTTACTTTTTTTATGAATGAGAATCACATTTCATCGTTTTAAATAACGTATAAAAAGATAATGGTGTTTCCAGAAATCAAAGTTATCGTGGAAAGACTTTTCATCGAAGCAGATAATGGCACGACAAAACAAATGTTTTTTGGAGCATCAGCGGGATTCGTCGCGGGTATGTTATCGGTAAGAATAGGAAAAACTGCAGCACTAGCTCTCGGTGGAGGAATCATTCTACTCCAACTAGCGAACGATAGAAACTATATAACAGTCCATTGGGATAAAGTTAATGGAGAAGTTGACAATGTTGTTGGTAATGTAGAAGACCGAATCGTTAAAGGAGGTATTTCTTGGGCAAAAAAACTGAAGAATTTCGCTAGAACTAACACAGGTCTCACTTCATTTTTTATCGGGGGATTTTTAGTTGGTCTAGCGTCATAATAATAATAATAATGGGATTGTTTTTATGTAATAAAAATTATTTTAGTTGAAAAATTATTAGTTTTTGTTTGAAAGTAAATCCCATCTCTAGTTGCGATACATCTCGGCATTTTAGATGAATTGGAATTTTCAATTTTTCAATAATGATCCAGATTTGATTTGATTTACGTGCCAGCCCATGGGCTTCAAGGTTGTATTAGTTTATTGAAATTATAAGACAAGGAACGAGCTGAAAATTACATTCAATTGCTGATCGTTTTGTAGATAAATCTCTTAAAATGTTACTACCTAATGTAAAGATAATAAATTTTCAATTTTAGATTGGTGTATGAGGAAATTTTATAAATTATTTATACAGGGTGTCCCGTAAATAAGAGGCATGATAGATCGTAAAGAAATATTTAGAATACCCAAATGCAAGTTTGCTCTAACCTTTTTATTTTGTGAGATACAGGCTGTTTAAAGGTGTAGAGGAAATCCACATTTCATTTCATATCTTCTCGTGGGATGAAAGTACAGATTTAAAATTTTTTGTAGGTTATTGTCTCTTCAAAACACATAAACAGTATTAATTATGTCAAATTCTAATAAGCCAGTGGAGTGGTACGAGGGGTTCATAAACTTTTATTGTACCATATTTTTGAAACACCTTGTATTTAGACCCAAAGACATTTGTATGCAATTCTTTATTAAATTTCCTACATAAAAGTTACACTTTGTTGAACTCGATAAAACACTCCATTTCCAAGATTTTTTACTATTTATTGCAGTAGGTACGACACCTTTTTATGTTGTAATGTTTTTAAACAATAAATTTGTAGTAGTCGTAAATAATTTTTATCTTTCCTTAAATAATTATAAAATACAAACCAATAAGAAACGTTTGTGTTTAAATTATTTGTACGTAATCTTCAAGTAAGTATAAATAATTTTTTTAAGAAAAAAACAACTTAAAACTAATAAAAAGTAAAAAATCTTTAAAATGGAGTGTTCTATCGAGTTCAACAAAGAGTACCTTTTATATAGGAAATTTAATGAAGAATCGCATACAAAAGTCTTCAGGTCTAAATACAAGGTGTTTCAAAAATATGGTACAATAAAAGTTTACGAGCCCCTCGTACCACGCCTCTGGCTTATTAGAATTTGACATAATTAATACTGTCGATGTGTTTTGAAGAGACTATTTCACTAGAGTAAATTGATAACTGACAAAATTTGAAGGTTTTGAACTGGCAATTTTTTGTCTTGTCGCGGCAATTTTTTGACGTTTAATATATCAAATCTATGTGTATAAAATTCTATCACTCTGTGATGAAATTCAATATAAAATCTTTGTTAGTGGTTTCTAAGGAAACTAAGTTGTTTATTTAATTATTTAACTGTCTAAAAATTATTAAAACAGTTTCAAAAATTTAAATAAGTATTATTAACATGAATAATACAAGATTTGGAAATAATTCAATAAATGAAATAGAGAGTACAATTAAGCAAAGTATACAGCGAAATATAATGAAGACAAAAAAGTCTGCGTGGGAACAGTTTAGAATGTTTTTGGACGCACGTAATTATACCTTAGAAAAGGATACTTCTGAACAAGTTATAGCAAAAATTTCTTGAAGATTATGGTTTTAACATGAAAAAAAGAGATGGAACTGATTATACTGAAGCTAGTGTGAAAACACTTTGGAATACGACTGCTCAAATGGTTCAGGAAAAATATTTTATAGAATTTAACATCAAAATTGATCCATTTAAAGATATTACCTATAAATTTGCTAGATTGGCCAGGGATACAAAACGTAAAAAGCTTCAGGCTGAACCTGAAACCATAAAAAGAAGTTCTAACGCGTTTACCAAAGAAGAATTAATGGAAATGGTAGAAAGCTATTCTGAAGATAATCCTGATGGGTTACAAAAAAAGTTTTTTCATTTATGTTCGTTCGAATTAGCATGGCGTGGAAATGAAGCTGCTAATTGTGATATTAATTACTTTAAAAAAGAATATGATAATAAAGGTAATTTTACTGGCAGGGTAGAATATAAGTCAATCTTTTCCAAAACGACACAAGGAGGATCAAAAGCTTTATCTGGCAGTAAGTAGCTGGTAAGAAATAATGCTAACAACAATTTGTGTCCCGTTCGTTTATTTTTAAAAATTATTGAAAAAAGAGAATCCAATCCTTATCTAACAACAACAAGATTATTTTTAATAGTACATCCAAATTGGGAGAAAGGAATATGGTACAAAAATTCACCATTGGGAATTAATACAATTTCAAAGTGGACGAAAATATCGGCAGAATCAATTGGTACAGACACAAAAAAAAATAAAAATAACCAATCATTCACATAGAGCTTCTGCAATATCTGCATTAGCAAAAGAAGGAGTTGGTGAACAAGAAGTAATTAAGCTTACAGGACATTCTTCTGCCTTTTCTTTGAAATTATATTTACAATTAAATGAAGAACACCATTTCCATCTTATAGAGAACCTTCGAGAAAATAAAAATAAAGAAAAGGAATCCTCAGTTTCTAACTTAAATTCATCACAGGTTATGATGCAAAACAATCCCCAAAATAATACTACAACGTACAATTTTAATAATTGTACTTTTTACAGAAATAAGTTATTTTTTTTTCATTATGTTATTATTTTTTTGGCTTTGTATAATTGAAGTTTGCAATAAATAAAACGTTTAAACATATGATTTTTTAGTTTTTCTCTCGTGAAATAGTCATGTCGAATACCACTCAATTAAAAATTTTGTAAGGTAAAATTTTTCTCTTGTCGTATTCAAGTTTGTTGCTTTTAGGTAATTTTGCTCATGATATTTAATTCAAAACCACTCGCCTAACGGCTCGTGGTTTTGTTAAAAATGTCATTCGCAAAATTGCCAAGCAACAAACTTTCATGACAATCGAAAAATTTTGCCGACAAAATTTTCACTCGTGGTATTATATATGATAAATTAACTCCAATGTTAAAATGTCATATACCTGGAAATGTTATTGTCACTTTGACATCGATAAAAAAGGTGCATCCTTTTTTATCGCGATAAAAACTCCTCTTCCTCAATATCTAGTAAGCGGACGTCACTTTTACACAATGACAATGAGTCGCAAGTTAATAAAGATAATTATTTTTGTTGTTCATCCATATATTCTGTCGTTAATTTATCTTGCCAAAAAACACTCGAGCTTTTCTCTCATCGGATAAATTTCTCTTTAACTCAAAATTTTGCCAATCACTAAATTTGCTCAAAAAACTGACATTAGATAAATATTAGATGAATATTATCATGTCAGTTTTTCTCGTAAAATTAGTGATTGGCAAAACTGTTTCGTTGCAAAGAGAAATTTATCCGATAAAAAAAAGCTCTTGTGTTTTTACTGTTGACAATAACCTACATTTTAAATTTGTACTTTCATCCCCCGGGAATTTATAAAATAAAATGTGTAGGTATTTTTTAACGATCTATCATGCCTCTAATTTACGGTACTTATTTACGGGACACCCTGCATAACAGGTTTATCTTTCAAGTGTTGCATATAACAATAGTTGTCAAATGTCAAAATTAACTGTCATCAAGTTTTAGACCGCTTCGTTTAGTGCTGTATCTAATCTGAATTTTCTAAGTTGCTAGCTTAGCTCACTTCGTTTTTGAAATAATATGGCGCTGAATGTAAGAAAGAAAATTTAAAAAAAATCGAAATATCTTCTTTTTTTAATAATAAAAGGTTTATATGTAAAATGAAATGCATAATAATTACGTTGAGTTTCATCTGACTATACGCTCATAAAAAACGACAAAACTTTAGGTGTTTTTTGCTACAAGCCAAGCAAAAATAACGTTCAAGTACTGCCTGCATTTCCGACGAACGCAACATCTATCGCTATAACCTTCCAATCCGAAAGTCGTAAACTAAGAGCGGCCCGACTATAGCTCGAAAACATTTGAGTTTTTAAATCAACAAAAATATTGTATTGCTGGACCTGAGTTCTACCGATTTTTTACTTTTTCAAAAATTAAGAATGAGCTGCATGGTCAAAGAATCCAGTCCTCAGAAAATGCATCTAAATTATTCAAAAACTTAATTTTGAATGTATCAACAAACCTCTTAAATTGCAACCAATACCAATCTTTTGTAGCACTGAAAAAGACATTAGAATTGTTCATTTATGCGACCATATTTTTCTTACCAACAATTTATTCGTAAATAAATTTTCGGAAATTATTATTTGTATTTGAGTGACAAAGAGAGATGTTCTAGGACGATTTCCATTAACCGCATTTCGGAAATTATTATAACACATTTTTTTATATATATCAAATTAAAATTTACATAATTGATGTAATAATCAATATTCGAATAATTACAAAAATTATGGGAAGGAAGCAACCTTTAACAAAATATCTACTACATCCTTCAAGGAAGTTAATCAGATCCTAGCGATAATAAATTATCAACAAAACCATTCTTTCAAAAAGAACCAGCTCCTTCGCCATTTTTTATAATCCAACTAAAAATGTACCAGTGATGTAGTTTAAATTTTTTCTCAAGTGTTAGATTGGCAAATGGTATAAGGTATAAGACTTTTTCATTTCTCTTTTATGCCTTGGATATGCTTTTCTCCTGAACAGAATCTGGACACATTTCAATCCTATGACTAGTTTTTGAGATACATCACAGTAAAGTGGGAAGATTGTTAATCATTATCCATAAGGCATTAGGTTTAGACCTATTTTTCATTGAAAATATTGATGGTTACAGGGCGATCCAAGAATAATTTCAATCAAATTTAAACTAGCTTTTATTTTCACTGTATTTCGAAAAGCAGCATTGAAAAAATGCCAAAAAGCTGTGGCTATTTGAATTTAATTCCATCTTTATAGATACTTCGATCAGTCGATAATATACAGCATAAAATAAAAGATGAGGGATGGTAAATATTGTGAAAATGTGAAATACAATCTCTATTTAAAAATGTCGTCTGTTGAAATCTGTCCTTTTTTTTGTTATTCGTATTTTTAATCCCTGTTTTGGGGTAAATACTCCTGGGACATCCTGTATAAAAGTAATCGATTCCAATTTTTATTTAAATATACAGATGATATTAAAAGTACGCCGCTGGAAATGAACCATCAAAAATAATTTAAACTTCATGGAAATCTAAGTCATTTTTAATATCGAAAACACTCCTCTGCCGTGACATTTACCATAATTGCCAATCACATAGCGGGCGGGGGGGGGGGGGAGGAACTGAGGAACCGTGTTTCGATCGGTCACCTAATAAATAACGTTGAGGTTCTTCACGACAGAAATAGGATAGCGAATCTGATAAAAATTTTGTCTTGATAATACGTTGTGTAATTTTTTCTCAATTAGTTTAATTTCAAATAAAGAAAATATACGATTTCCACTACTAGCTGTGAAATTGACAATTATTACTTCTTCTAGCCAACTGAGAAATTGAAGTTCTCTATTAGTGGATAATAATTTTTTCTATTTTTAATCTAGGTCAATAATGGACAAATTCAAATATTTTGAGAATTCAGGGATAGTAGTTCAACATAAAATTGTGCAACATAATTTTGTATACCCAGGAGATTGTCTTCAACATATATGCTGCCGTCCAAAGCTAAACCCCCGTATTTGAAAAAAATACGAAAAATGAGATATTGTGTCTGGTATAATAAAAATATTAAAAACTTGGATCTTTCCTATGCTATAACCTCGTATTTTGCTCAAAAACGCTAAAAAACTATCCTTTTTTTACCCGTATTTGCAAAAAATACCTCAAATGCTAGGAAAAGTTCACGTATTTTTGTTTTACTATAGGATAAACACGTACTTGCGATCAAATACGTAGGTTTTCTTTAGTAAAATTCAAATACGGGTATTACGCGTAGCGTCTACAATATTTCGGGCGTATTCATACGTGTTTCTTTCTTATTGTCTAATTGTGTGCCAATAATATCTAGTCAGAAAGAAGGGTCAATGTTGAAAAAATGGAACTTGAAGATTTCCAACTGTGGAAAAATGTGCCTTCTGTAGCTAAAGTTAAAAAAAACTCCAAAACTGTACATTTTTAAAATTACTGAAAAATTAATTAAACGTAATGAGTATGAGTTATATTTTGGAAGAAATAATAATGATAATTGGAGAAAACTTTGCAAGAAAAAATATATTTTGGACATTCCAGACCCATCACAACCTAACCTAACCAAATCACAACCTAACGGGTTTGGAAAAAGTAAAGTGGAAAACATCCTAAAAAATCTTGGTGATATAATACCAGAAAATAGAGAAAGTTTTGTCTGGGACTACCTGAAAAAATATGTTTTAATATAAAACAATGTTAAGATGTTTCTATTTTAACTTGATTATTAGGTATTATTGCCTCATATTTCTGTATAATATTAAAATAAAACTGTATAGCTGCTTTAATGTAATAGGAGTGCAAAAAATTGGTGGTTTCCTTAGGAATATCCCGGCATTTCTACCTTTTCTCCTAGTACATATCCCAATTAATATAGCTGCAATCACCGTATTATCAAAATACCGGTATTGTCACTAGTATAAGACCTCATTTTTCATAAAGATATTCACCGTATGGGTTTTTATTTTATGAAAGTGATAAAATATGAAGGTTTTCACATAAAAAAATTAATTCACTCGTCCATTTCTTCTACTGTAATACAGGTTCTATAATTTGAAGCCATTAGGTGAAGCTATATTATACATTGAAGTTTAATTGTTAGCTTACGCCATTTTTATTGTTTTGCAAATACGGGGGTTTAGCTTTGTACGGCAGTATGCTGCTTGAAATTACCTATCAAGATGAAATAATTTGAATAAAAATGCCATTAGTTTAAAATTCGCGAATAAATAAGGTTTTCTCAGTTGAAATATATTCTAATTGCTATAGAAACAGAGATAGAGACAATAAGGCAGCTCGAAATCCGTCACCATGTTAGAGAGAGATAGAAAGTAGGAGTTTTATGCTGTCTTTCTCTTATAGCTCAGCTCAGCTTCCAAAAATTTGTTCATTTGCTATTCTATACCTTGTTTTTAAACTAGGAAGAAATTAAAAAAAAAAGAATGAATAATATACCACAAGGAACATACAGAAGACATTTTAATAAACCTCACATACACTACTAAAAGTTACTAGATTAAGGGGGTGTTCCGAAATAGTCGTGTCCAGACTTTTGGAACTAATTGACAATTATGTGACAAATATCGTTGTCAGTTGTGTCAAAAAAGCTGAGTGAAACAGGCGGCAATACGACCAATCACCAAGCTGCAGAAATGCCTACTTAAATTCAAATCGCTCCTCTTAGTTTTAAACCAAGCTATTGTTGATTTAAACAATATCATTCTTTTTTGACAACCCCGTATACTATTTATTGTAACCGTATCAACGTATCTATTCAAAACACTCAACTATCTAAATCCTCTTTGTAACCGAGTCGCTATTAAAGAGATTATTAAAATTATTACATCATATGGTACATAGTATAGACAATTTGATATCATTGCTGAAGACATATCTAGGTGACCTCTATTTTATGTCTCTAATTATACAAAAATGTTAAGATTACCCTGCTCCTATAAAGATAATTATTCTTGGTTAACGTTATGACACCGAATACTGTTAAATCGGGCACTCGTAAATTACTCCCAATTTTTTTAATCGATATTATTTATATCTGCATCTATATTTCCGTCATCTGTTAAGATGTTTCCTAGGTATTCAAATCATGAAATTCGTTCGATTTTTTGAATAGAGAAAAAAGAGACTTTTCAAACGATATATCACAAGCCTATACTTCCCATTGGAGAGTTGGGGGGGTTGTACGTCATTTTAAGGGGGTTGAAGGTGGGGATCGCATTTTCATGTTGAAGAAAGACAATGTTTGATTCAAATTTGACGTGTAGCCGAGTAATGGATACATTTATTTCGTGATAGAAGAAATGCTACTCTTGGGGACAAGGGATAGCATAATGACGTCAGCTGCCCGCTGCTATGACTGAGTAACGTTACTATAGTATAGTACATTCAATAACCTTCTTGGTGTGCGTAATCGTTTGTGACGTATATCCGGGTTTCGGTATGTCCTTTTTTTTATTTGCTATTTTGACATATATTTAACCTTAAATTTGATAAATACAATCATCAGGATCGTATTCAACCAAATTCCAAAAGGCTATGAAATTAATAATTACCAGCTTCTTTTTCCAATTGAAAATACTTAAGAACTTTTAAAATGCTGATGTTTTTACGTGTATCCGCGCATATTTTTGTATTATTTAAATGAATATAACAATAAGATTAATATTCACTTGTCATAAATAATAATTGACCTTAAACAACAAAGAGAACTGGCAGTGGGACATAAGAAAAATACGTAAGACTATTGCTACGAAAGGTACGTCTTTATCCAATTTTGAATTTTGTAATTCTTCCTGATTGATTGCGCTTGCACGTATTCTAAACATCAACTAATCAAATTTTCCAAGTCAAAGATTATGGTTAACGTTTGTAGGTAATACATTTAAACGGTTGCTTATTGTGATATTTTGATGAGGATCAATCACAGACCTGCCATTTTTTTCCATTTCTTTCAACGTAATGTGTTAGAAGGACATTAACAATCGATGACGCACACTAAAAAGGTTATAATATATAAACTCCAGAAGAAATGCTACTCTTAGGGACACGGCTAGCATAATGACGTTAGCTGCCCGCTGCTATAGCTGAGTAACGTTTACTACGCAGTGTTTTAGTTTGTTATTTACTCGCAAAATTGTGTTTTTCTACGACAACCCCGATAAATTAATGTTCATTTTATAACCGTAACTTCAATCATAAACAAGCACATTTTGTACAGAATTTCATTTTGGCATCGGCTGCTAAGCAAGTTGCTAAGCAACAAAAGCGAAATGGAATATTTCGTTTTAGGTCTAGGTTCATTTTGAAATCACGACGACTACGGCTTGTCAAATTAAGACGTACAGCGACAAATTGATGAACTGTCAGCAAATCGTTTCTGTCAAAGTTTTAGTAGGTGTAACGAGTGGATTTTTTCTGCCCAGGCATTAAAAGTACAACTTCTAAGCCTGCCAAGTGTCATTAAAAGGCCGCTTTTAATGTCATTTGGAGAAAAAATTGATTTGTTTATTTACATTTTTCAGCCGTTTTCAGAGTTCTATAAAATCTGGGGAACAAGCTCGAATTAAAAATGTATCATCCTATATATTGCTTTTCAATGCACGTCATTTTAAAGCTTAGAGTGTCTAGTTTTCGAATGTATGTTTTGATTTTCAATAAAATCCAATCATTTTCCAGAAATCAGGGAAATTGATTACATTGTTATAAACCTGACATTTTTTAAATAAATAAATATGGGTTCTACTTATGTGAAACGTATTCTACCGATTTGTACCAATCATAAACTTGTATAATGACAGTTTTGAAGTAAATATTTTATCTCTTACGGGTTTTCTTTTATAAAAAAAATCAAGTCCAATATACCATCTCCCGAATCAATCGAAAGTGTTTCACGTAATCTAAGTATGCCGGCGAAAAATGAAGAACGCATAGACCTCCACTGTCACCTCAGTACAATGGGTCGCTTCTTTACTTCTGACCGTCGTCGGCGGCCGGAAAACAATTTAAACAATCCTCCAAGGTTCTTCTATGCACGAAAATGTTCCAGATTCGTTTCGTTCTCTTCTATTTCTATTTGGAGTGCTTCAAGCGACTCGGAAAAAGTGAAGTAATATTTGATGATACTGATAAATGGTACTTTAACGTTCAAAATTCATCATGAAAAAAAAAGCGTAAAAGCGTTCGAGATAATGTTTTACGTAATATTAGATTTAATTACGTCTTCAAACACGAGTTCATATGTAATAGTTATTTACGTATCAAGTCCCGAAAGTGATATTTTACGGGATGAGTAGGCAGTTTCCAGGGCGAGTCGTAGTCGTAGAGTCGTCCTGGAAGCCTGCGAGTCCCGTAAAATCACTTTCGGGTAGCGTTACGTACAATATTCTTTAGCCAGGGAAGCGGCTGGACTAAAAATTTCAGGACCCAGTGGCACCTACGGTCTAACGACTTCGACAATTGCGGAACTAGCCAAACGTTACACCCATGCTCAATCCCTTAAGAGATGGGATGGAATCAAAGGATGCAGTCTTGCTAGGATCACCCTGGGCGACCCTGGAAAGCTGGCGCCGAAGAAATATTTGGCGATGACCAGGAAAAACCTACATATAACAGTAGGATTTCTGACTGGACACTGTCAACTAAGGAAACACCTCCATATTATGGGGCTAGTGGACACACCTCTATGCAGAATGTGTGAACAGGAAGATGACTGTTAGACATGTCTTATGCGAGTGACCGGAGTTATCGTCAATAAGAGAGTGTGTGTTCGGTGAATCTTGGCCTACACCTGCCGATATAAAGGAGATGTCTCCTAGAGACCTGTCTACCTTCCTGGGAAGCACAGGATGGACCTGTAGATGCACATGTGGCCTAAGTACAGAGATAGACCCAGTATGCCACTTTTCTGAGTACCACAGTTCATATCTTTGGTGCTTGAACATCATGCTCATGATAACTGACCTCTTCCATCCAGTAAGCTTCCTGAGATTCAGCAATTATGTGGATTGAAACTTTTTTACATTCTTCATTATCCACTACTTTGAGCTTTTTTAGGTTCCCACTCAAGCCACAGTGTATCATAGAAGCCACTGTTAGAACCATAGAAATACTACAGTTAGAGACAACAAGCCATAGGCCATTGTGTAAGTGGGAATGAACATCTTGACTCTGGTGAGAGTGAAAGGAGACAGAGGGTCAGAGATTTTTCTGTCTATACCTCTTTTCTTTCTCTATAGCATCCGCGCCATTGGAGGAAGTCAGCCAGAAGCTCTGACTCTACGGGCTGACGGGCTCCAAGCTGGTTTCTTGCAGTAGTATCTCTATGGTTAGGACACTACAATTTGTAACGCAAGCCGCAGGTACAGCATTCCACTTTAGGTAGTCGAATTTGACATCAAGTAAATATTTTTGTATCACCTTTTTATCAAACGTTTAGTAAGGTAAGGTTTCTTTATAGAATACGCTAGAAACTTGAAAGTTATTCCCAGAGATTTTTTCTAGCTACTTCTGAAGTTAAAAAATGGATAGTTTCTGATACAAAGCTGAATGATTGGCGTATTTCTCTACACGGTACAGCTCCTCATAACTCTCGCATTGTATAGTTTTCTCCCGAAAAGTTTCAACCGTCCCTCGTATATATTGAGTAATACAGTCCCCATCAAACGCGGGTAATTATTTCAGGCCTTGCAATAGATAGTTATATATATATTTTTCTGTAATTGTTATTAAAAATTGATTTACGCAATTTTACGATGGGTTCGGAATGTTCTTATATGTATGTTGCTTGCAAACATCGTAAATATGCTAATGTTTCGTTTGTTTGCAAATTTCATTTGAATATGCATGTCTTTGGTTGCTAGTCAAAATGTCTTTGCAATAAAAAGTCGAAGAATTCCATGTGCAATTGGGTTATTTAAAAAAAATGTAATAATTGTACCAGTCTTATCAAAATCCAAAGCTATATAATATGTAGAGCTCATATAATACACTTCTTAGTGTTAAAACACACTACGTTGGAAGAATACGCCAATAATTAGACAAAATCGGTAAATAATGTGGATTGTTTTAAATCGGTAAATAATGTGGATTGTTTTAAATCGGTAAATATTGTGGATTGTTTTAAATCGGTAAATAATGTGGATTGTTTTCTATTCTGTCAGTTGTTGATGTGTTGACAGTTTATACTGAAAAAGTAAAATCTTCGTCAAACACTCTTTCCTTGTCGACATAACAATGAAATATTCAACTGAGACTCACCGAATTGAGAACTGTGTCTAAAATTCATGCACAATTCAGAGAACTTGGACATGTCAAACTATTGAAAAGAAAACCACACTTCGTTGAAGATGATGTGAAAGTGAATATTTTGTTAAGTGTCGAAGAGAATCCAACTTCAAGTACACGTCAAATTGCCCGTGAAAATAATGTTATTCATACAACTGTTCTAAGATGTCTTCATAAAGAAAAACTTCATCCCTACAAATTAACTTTTGTGCAGGAGTTAACAGAAGACGATCCAGATCGTAGAATGGATTTCTGCGAAAGATTGATTAATAAGCTGAGCAGAAATTAGTTAGCTCTTGGTACCATTCTTTTATTCTGACGAATCAACATTCACATTGAATGGAGAGGTAAACCGACAGAACTGTAGATATTGGTCAGCAGAGAATCCTAATTGGATGCGTGAGACACATATTCAGTACCCTCAAAAGGTTGAACGTTTGGGCCGGTATTATAGGCGACCATATTATTGGTCCTATATTTATAGATGGAAATTTCACAGCTGAAAAATATTTAAATATGCTTAGATATGAAGTTATTCCTGCGTTGGCAAACTTATACCCCAACGCAATAGATCCTAGTTTACCGAATGAAAATGTTTGGTTCCAGCAAAACGGGGTAACACCCCATTATGCTTTAATGGTAAGAACTTATTTAGATGAAATCTTCCCTAATAAATGGATTGGACGAAGAAGTACTATTGAGTGGCCAGCTAGATCGCCAGATCTTACGCCGTTAGATTTTTTTCTGTGGGGTTATCTCAAGAACAAAGTATATGCAACACAACCAACTAGCATTGTAGACCTCAGAGACAGGATAACTACAGAAATACGGAATATTTCACCTCAAACATTAAAAACAGTTAAGGAGGAGTTCTATAGGAGACTGTGCTATTGCCAACAACTAGGTGGAAAACATTTTGAGCATTTATTTTAATGTATTAAAATCAAATACATCAGGTATTTTATGTATGTGTTTAATAACTGTAAAAATAAAAATTTCACTCTGTATAATTCATAATTGACCATACATTATTTAGTTTATTGGAATTGGTTCATTAAGAGGATTTCAAAAATATGCAAATATACAGGGTGTTTTATTTTAAAAAAACAACACCGACTATGGCATACTTGCGTGAATCACCCTGTTCATTTACATTTATGTTTACATAACGCACAACTCAATTCAAAAGTTGACATCTCTCGTCATTTTTTATAATTTTCTAAAATAATGACAAAGAATTTTATTCCATAAGTGGTTTCCACACTATATAAAGTACTAACATTATTTTGGCTCAGATTATACGCTCCTTTTTCCCGTGATACCCTGTATATCAGTAGAACATATAAATGAAAAAGTAAACTATAAAATCGGTCATAAATATAAATTATCTATCTGGATTTACAAGGTTGAAAGTTAATGACTCAATGAAAAATAACTAAAAAGGTCTGATGTAATAAATTAAGACACATTTTTTTTCTGAAAAATTTTAAAATATTTCCATTTGCAGGAGTGCCGATCTATATAAGGAATCATGCTGTATAATTTTTATAAATAAATTACATAAACTCATTACACGATTTAATATTACAGTGACATTCAAGAATTAATAAAGTTTATTCTGTATCAGTCAACTTTTCAAAGACCACTTCAATTTGTAAGTTTCCATTTAAAATTGTTACGAGAAAACACAATATACAAAAAAAATAAAACAGCGCCCTCTAGCATCCATGTTATACATCAGATTGCTTCATGTTCACAAATTTTCGATGGTTCAACAAAAGCTCTTTCAAACAACATCAAGTTTATTAAAATCGGTCAAGCAGAACCGGAATTACAGGCGTTTTTTTTAACAAGGTTCCCACTTTCCCCCACCCCTTATTTTAAGTGATAGACTTAAACTTGTCAGATTAAAAATATGCAGAATTTGTCGAGGAATCTGATTATAATATTCAATATGCTCCTTAATTAGGTAAATTTTGAAAAATTTTGCATTTTAAAATTTTAACTGTCAAATACGCCCTCTGGCGGTGGACCTACAACTCTGTAAATAATTTCTAGGTTTTTCTCGAGGTCACTTTTGTTATAAATTTTGTCCCACTCTTATTTTGGACACCCGGTACAAATTTCTAGTCCAGCCGCTTCCCTGGCTAAAGGCGATTACCCACATCACGATATTTTTGTCTGCCGAGGCGTTAGATAAATCTTGGTGACACTCTAGTACTAGCCGCGATATAACACGTTGTCTGTTCAAGGCTAATAGGGCTGTCCAACAGTATAAATAACAATTATACAGGGTGTATCGATAAAGTAAAAAAAACTAGGTTTAAAAATTGACACTTTCTTCATGATTTTATACAATTATTATTGTCAAATTATCCAAACTTTGAATACAGTATCTAAAATCCGATATAAACATAATGAGATGCCTTATCGAGTAAATCGTAGGTGGTATAGTGAGGAAACTCTGCGAGTTGGATTTTATACGAGAATTAATAGCTTCATTTATTTGAATGTTTAATCTATAATGATATGTTTGAGTGATTTTCTTCTACCGCATTCTGTAAAATCTGTTCTTTAAGTGTGTTCTTCCTTTTACGATGAGTTCAAATCACGAGTTTACTATTATAGTATGGTCGCTTTTATATCTATTAGATGCTAAAAAGTCTGTTCAACTTCACGCCGTTGGAGAGATTGTAAAAAATGCTTTTCAATAGAATAAATAACAATTATACAAGGTGTAACGATAAATCTAATACATACATAATAAACGCGCGATATAAATCGTTCGCTCAAATATTATGGCGTTAATTTTTCGCTACGTAATATCTTTCTTTGAAAAAAAAAGGCCTCTTCAAGCAAATTTACTCTTTTTAACCCAATTATTCCCAATTTCACACTCATTATGCCGTCTTCTTCTTTACCTGCGCACTTTTGCATCGTCTATCCTTCTTTGGACGATAAACACGATGGTCGCCAAGCTCCCATACTATTAATTTATTGATATAAGCTTTATGGGTATTTTGAGGCACGATATGTCGATTACAATTTAACAGAACCATAATTAAAGCTAATTTTGGTGCTGTTTAGAACAAAAAATTCTAGTTGCAATTTCTATTGAACCAGACGATTGAAAATTGGTGCAGTGATTACGCAATTTAAAATTTTTTTAGCTCAACTATAGGGCAAATAAAATATTTAAAAAAAAAACAGTAGAATAATGATGAGGGACAAAATATAAGCGAAACTTTTATAATAATTATTGTAGCACATGTAAAAAACGGGAGGCCGTTTCACGTAAGAGGAAGTCACATGAAGTTTGCCAACTAACTTGCGCAGAAACCAAAATCGGTCCTGTTTTTCTATGTTATGTTATGTTCATCTGTTCTAAAACCATGCCTCTTGAAAAAGGTAGAACGTGTCGCGGGACACACGGTAGGAACTTTAGTTCCTTTTAAGCAAAAATTATGTAATATAACTTCAAATTGAAAATTTAACAATTCAATATTATGTTTCCACTAATTTTTTGTGGTTATAAGTAGATGTTGCCAGTCGGACTCCCTCATGAAGGGTACCGTACCATTATCTATAATAATGAATATTCTGCTAAATATTTCAAACGTCTACCTGTTGTCGTTATTAATATCAAGCAGAATAATTTAAAAATAAAATAAACAATAAAAAAAACTTCTTCACGCGAAATCGAACCCGGGTCTACCGCGTGAGAGTCTGGTTTGCTTACTACTCGACCACCGAGGAATATGCAAATTGTTTATCTATAACGTCAGATGTATTACATAATTTTTGCTTAAAAGGAACTAAAGTTCCTATAGTATGTACAAAAAGTACG
>CAJUYG010003207.1:0-23106 GCA_910591675.1 Galerucella calmariensis
AAAGCGTTGCGGGGTGATTTTGATTTAAAGCAAATTCCCAAATATAATTTCAAACTCCCAGCACCCTGTATTTCGGTAACTGAGTCCTTTAGGGGTTAATGTTCCTATCACAATTCATCAAATACCGGGAGCTTTCTGGGGTAGAGCCGTTGTCGGTCGAATATAGTATAAGATGCGTTCGTTATTTGCGTCCGATTAGTCGTTTGTGTCTGAATCGTTCGTTTATTACATCTACAGGTGGAGGAAGTGAATCTAAACTATTCGGATTAGTAAGCTGTTAATCTGTTTGCTCGGAGTAATTTGACTTACGAGAAACATTAATCTGTGTATCTGTTATGCTGTAAGGTTATGTTGTAGTCACTATAGATAACTCTCGTAGTGTATACTTTGATATATTTGTGGTGTTTATACAAAAATTCAATTTTTATTTGTCCATTCTCCATGTCTTTGGTCAGAGTGAATGATTTTGATATTTTTCCACAAATTCAACGGAGTGAACAGCAATGTCGTTATTTGTAATGGATATTAAGGCCATCAACCAGATTCGGACACCAGCCACAGCTAGGTTTTTGAAATGATCCAAGCTGCAGAGATTATAATATGTATTTTTACAACGGCGACAGGACAGAAACTCATCCGAGTGTGAAAGAAAAATGAATTCTAGCCAAGACTTCAAATTTTGGCAGTGTTAGGGTACATGCTATGTTAAATTTATTATTGTTTCAATAGGATGAATTCATAATACAAAGTTTGTTTGTCGCTTTGTATCAAATATAAAGTGATTATTCGGTAAAAAGGTCTTAGCTGGACTTTTTTATATTCATTATAACATTAATTTATCACACATCTAATTTTTCAGTATAAGCTTTATATAGATATTTCGTAGATCAATTTCATTAAACTTGTTATATTTATTGGACAAGATCCATTAACAAAGATGTCACTTCACATCATTTAGTATACAGGACTCTGTAACAAAGATGGAATATACTTTCGAGCATGACGTGTCGTGTGTCATAAAATATATACAGGGTGTTCATTTCAGGACTTCCCACCCTAATTTTCTTGAAATGTGTGTATTTAAAAAAAAAATCCTGGGACACGTCAACAAATATATCGAAGTGGACAACTTTTTATCATAGAGGTAACGCGCCCCCTTCCACCCCCCGTAAGGGGGAGCAACCAACTTCAAAATCTTAAATGGAAAGATGTATCAAGTTATACCTCATTTTAAAGGTCTTTTTAATCTCTACACGTCGGCTTTTGTTTTTTTAATTGATCGATTCGTTGTCGAAATATCTGACATACTTTCATTTTATAGGGATGGAATTTATTAATTCTTTTTAATTTTGTCGACAGAGCCTAAGGAAATTCCAGTTGCAGCAGAAATGGTACGTAACGAAGTATTAGGATTCATACCAAAATAACCTATCACTTCAATTTGAGTGGCTTCATTCAAAACTCTTGGCTGATCATGTTTTAAATTTGCAACAGATCCTGTGTTTGAGTAAATTTGGCGATTAGATTTAGGACATACCTATGAGAGGTGTTCTTAACTGGGTGCCTTTCGTTAAATATTGCAGCAGTTCGTCGAGCACATTGGTTTTCGGCGCCGTAAATTAACACTATTTCAACTTTTTCAGCTAAAGTGTAAACAATTTTTAATAAATTGCTTTTTCACACAACTGGTAAGTATGGTAAACAATTCAATAGGTATCATGTCTTTTATTTTCTCTATCTAAAACATTTTTTTGCATTTTTTTATACAAAAAAGTTGAAAGGAATGACAAAACAAGCAATTGCAGTTTTTATTTTAATGGTACGAAGCAGCAAACAGATTTTTCTAAATATTTCGACAACGAATCGATCAATTGAAAAAAAAACAAAAGCCGACGTATAGAGATTAAAAAGACCTTTAAAATGAGGTATAACTCGATACCCCTTCCCATTTAAGATTTTGAAGCTGGCAACTCCCCCTGGCGGAGGGTGAAAGGGGGCGCGTTGCCTTTATGATAAAAAGTTGTCCCCTTCGATATATTTGTTGACGTGTCCCAGGATTTTTTTTATAATACACACATTTCGTGAAGTAAATTAGTAAATTAGGGTGGGAAGTCCTGAAATGAACACCCTGTATACGACCGATGTTGAAAATTGAGATACGACAAGTTGAGAGTTTGGACGCACACGAATTCCCGTCAGGATAACCACTCTACCTGTGTCATAATTAGGGTACGTTAAGCTGTCACTCGAGTTCCCGTCAGGGTGAAAACTGACCTGTTTAAAAGGTGTTTATTTGGGCAGGGATGAGTTGCGCGCAGCGGTCATTTTCTACCTGAATACGAACAAGAACACCAAAATTAGGAGCCGAATTGCGCGCAACAAGATAAACACAAAATTAAGGAGATTAAGGAAATATAAAATGAAGGTATTTGTACATTTATTTCAGGAATAATAAGACACCTACCCTAACCCCGCCAGGGTAAACTATTAGGGCAGTCCCGATAACAGAACAGATTAAATAAACTGGACGGCAATTCGAGTGCGGGATTAAGATACCTGCAAGTGTCGGACGGGAACTCAAGTGTATTATATTGGTCATTAAGGAGCCTGACGGGAACTCGCGTGCACCGGAGAGTTTTTAAAAGTGAAGTGGTCTATTGGGGAGTTTAATTGTATTGTGTCAAAGTGGTTAGTCTTTACATATCCGTGGTATCAAAAAGTGTGAATTCAAATAGTTGTAATAGTATTGAGTTTTATTATAACATTATCCTTTTCGAATCTCACAAACTCTTGCTCCAAATACGTCGAAACCAGTCTACAAGTTATGTTGTCCCTTCTAATTGCCAACCAGAATGGTTGGTGTTGAATAGTAGATATGCTAAACCCGTTTGACTTTGAAGTGTAATTCAATAGCCGTCGGGGCTATAGCCCGTGAAGTAGTAGTGGCTTTTTAATTGAAGGGTTACTGTTTTCAGAAAATATTTTTCAAAACTTATAAAGCGATAAAATAATTATAATTATTTAGTGATTTTTATTGGTAACGCGCTTTATTAAATACGACAATATTACAGGAAACTTGAAAAAAAGATCTCATTTAAAAAATTTGTTGACTGACTACGTATTATTTATATTTAAACCACCAACACGAACAAAACGTGCAAGTAGACTTTAAGATAAACAATATTATGTGGATTTCGTCTATTGAAAATAAATTACTTTTCCAATGTCAATGTGTATCTAACACCAGATATTTATGACTACAAAAAATGTAATTTGTGCTTTGCGTGACAAAAACTTCAACCTTGTTAATGAATTTTGACCACAGACGTGAAGTTTATAGAAAAAGAAAATACCATGTGCCCTTATTCCAATTTTTACTTCGCAGTTAATCCAATCAATGAAGTAAAAAATTTCATGATATCAAAAAAGCTCGAAATTGCTGTGATCGACTTGAAACCTTCTTGCAAATTGTTGAGAAATTTGATAGCTAGAAACAATTGCTACAAACTGAGTTCACCTACAAAATTACGTTAGAAAAAAATTGTTGAAAATACGCTTGAAACAGGTACCCCTCAACAACAAAACCCTTACATAGTCATTCAATGTTCTGTTCTATATTATAAACCACTATTACCGCTATTGCGACTAACATTTTTCTATTCTGCTCCGCTGCTCATCCTTGAGGTATCTAGAGTGCTGGACCTGACATTTGTGCGTACACCTCTGCCTCGCGCATGAGCCTGTTGCCTTGCCTGCCTACGCCTACCTTACTATCCTGGCAAGCCTGACGCCTGCGCGCCCATTCCTGTTGCTCTCTCAAAATACATTCAATTTTGACCTCATGTGCATATCTCGTAAACTCATGACATTTAAGCTGAATGAAATTGGAGAAGCGAAACGATTCGAACTTGAGACTCCTTAGCTATGAAACACTCACCCACCCCTGCGGTATTACTAGAGATACACACTGCATTAGTCAAGAGAACGCTCAGTTAAAAGTTGACCCGAATATCCTGCAGATGATTACCTCACAATTTCAAAAACAATTACACTAAGTAGTGGTTCCTCTGAACACCGAACTGAATCACGAATTAACAAAAGGTCAAGAGCAGAATACTTATTTGCCGCGTCGAACAATATTTGGTTGGGCCAAAATTCATAGGCTGATAACGTCTCCACGTAACTGTCACCTGTCATCGCTCAACCATCACCACTCATGTAACGGTTAATGGTCACCGTAATCGTGTTACTTGTCTCCACCTCCCACAGAGCTTAAGATTTCCTTGGTATCCCAGGGTGTAATACACTAGCTCATGAAGGGCGTAGGATGAATTTTTTATAACGGGTTGATTCATTTGTGAAGATCCTCTATCCTCTATCCACTACCGTGGGCGCACCATGAATTTTTGAAGAATATCAATTCATTTGTGAACATTTTCATCTATCATATTCGTGAGATATAATATTTGAGAGAGGTTGATTTATTCGCGAAAATGTTTGTGAGACACTAAATAATTTGTGAACACTTTTATATTTCGGGCATACGTCTATATTTTTGAAAGGTGTTGATTTATTTGTCAATATTTACATTCACCATGGGTGTACACTATTATCTTTGGAAGGAGTTCATCCATCAGTGTTCTCCATAAAGATACGACATATAGAAGCAAGAAGACATAGGGCAATCTGTAAGTGGAAATGTCCATTTGAACTCCGGTAAGAGAGAAAGAGACAGACGATCAAAGGTTTTTCTGTCTGTCTGTTTGTGTATTTATAGCATACACGCTTTCATATAGATAGAAAGTAGGAAGTTCATGCTACCTTCCTCTCTCTTATATGCTGACGGGTTCGAAGCAGGCTTGATGCCTTTATTTGTAGTATCTCTTTGTGTTCCCACTTCTGCATGTGTTCACAATAATGCCCCCTTCTTTTTTGGCTGAACATATAAGAAACCAACTTCTTTCCAATAAAAAAAATTATAGATAATGCTAATGTATAGAGTTCAAACATTTTCCAAATATCTAGCTCCACTTCACATAAAATGTATTTTAATATAATGTGTTTACAACACAAATTAATGAAGTGGAATGGAAAACATTTCAATGATAGCTCACTTCATAGTCAGCTTATATCTATTTCAACATCAGTTAGATATACAGATTGGGGAAAGTCTATTCGAGTCATACGATTTACAAGTACGACAAGGAAAATATGAGAGAAATTACTTGAAAGAGAGAGAAGAATAATTGTATGCAGTCAGCTGTTGCCAAATGTACTTATCTGTAAAATTATTCCCAATTTTTGTCGGCAACAATGTTAAATACCAATAATAGTTGTTCAATCGAAAGCAGTGTATAGATTTTATTTATTGCAGATTATGATTTGTCCAAATTTTTTCATGAACCATATTATTTTTTTCTTATCTGTGTCGATCTCACTTATTTCTCAAAAGTCAATTAATTATATTACCAATCTGGAATTTCTCCCATTGATTCCATACTATCTGTCAGATTTAGTTTACTGACTCCATTTAGAGTCAGGTAAGTGAACTATCATAGTATTAGAGCCTAATCAAGAAACAAATTCAAACAAAATTCAATTTCTCAAGAAAACTACAAACAAAACAAAAACTACCTACTCAATCGCTGGGTTTAATGGATTGAATATACCCACAACGTCAAAAGTCTTGGACCCCCTGTATATCAAATGATTTAATTAAACCCAGTTATTTTTCTTACTGTGGTAAAAAATTAGATGTATTTAAGAAACAAAAAAGGCAATAAAAAGATGTCGATAACTAATCCTTACTTTATTATCAATGTGTTTAGAAATATTGGCAGTGATAGCATATTCAGCCAAGTGACTAATGTATTATTTCTTTTCATTTTTGTGGATTATAATGCCAGGACGTGAAATTTCTCAGTTTATTCGAGCATGAATTACTGCTTTACATGATGCACGACACTCTAATCATGAAATATCGGAAATCTTGGGCATTCCTAGATCATCTGTTGTGCGAATAGTACACAGATATAAAGAATTTGATACAGTGGAAAACAGACCACGTAGTGGACGTCCACGAGTGTCTAGCGAAAGGGAGGATCGTTATTTGGTGCAATATGCCCGCAGACACCGCTCAGCTTCAGCTTCAGCTCTTCGGAGTCATTTTCAGGGTAGCTTTCGCCGTGTTATATCGACATCTACAATTCGAAGACGACTCCATAATGCAAATTTACGTGCTAGAAGACCATTAAGGGTCCCCACTCTACTTCCACGACATCGTGCAGCACGTTTTCAGTGGGCGCGAGAGCACAGGGGTTGGCTTTTGCAACAGTGGAGGTGGGTGTTATTTACATCGAAACCAGAATTGGACTGGTGAGTGATGACAATCGGCAAAGAGTATGGAGAGAACCAGGTCGTCAACAGCGACTTAATTTCGTCCGCGAAGTTGCTCCCTACCAAGGGGGTACCGTAATGTTTTGGGGGGGAATAATGTTTAACCGCCGTACCGCATTAATTCGAATTCCACAGAATATGACCAGCCAAATTTTCGTCGATCAAGTTATTACACCCATTATCTATCCCATACGAAACGAATTAGGCGAAAATTTTGTGTTAATGGACGACAACGCCCGACCACATCGCGCAAGAAGGGTTCAGGATTCACTTGAAGCAGGACATATCAATAGATTGAATTGGCCAGCCAACTCGCCTGATATGAATCCTATTGAGAACATGTGGGATTACATTGCTAGAGCCATTCACAATCGAATCAACCCACCCCAGACTGCAGAAGAGTTAGTCATAGCGGCGGTAGAGGAATGGAACAATATTCCACAAGACACTATCAACCGCTTGATTATTTCAATGCACAGACGTGTCAATATGTTATTGCAACGTCGAGGAGGACATACCGACTATTAGTCAGTATACAACATTCATTACTTTTTTTGATTCAAAACATTTTGTCAACAAATTCACACATTAGTTTGTTTTTAATTTTTTAAGTATCCCAGTTTGTGGAAAATACTCCTTTCAAAAAAAATAAATTCAGAAAACAATATACTACTTTAAATATATTTTGTTTTCCTATCAAAATATTTCTTAAACAAAACTATGTGGGGGTCCAAGACTTTTGACGTTGTGATTAATATAAATCGCACATTTAGAATTTCCAGACACGGTGATTTCAATTTATTGACATGCCTTTTTAAATCGTTGCTATTTAGAGAAGTGGTGATTTTAATTCAAAAATGCGCCTAATACTGTCAAATATTCACGTTATCAAAATAATAAGTCGTGAGAATGGAAACTTGAGTTTTTTACAATATGAAATAATAGTATATTATTCAACAAGCATATAATGATGGCTATTATTCACGAAGGTGCATTTAGGTCGCAAGCCGCAGGCGAGTGAATAATAGCCATTATATGCAAAAAGAATACTACCTGTTTGAGTATAACTTTTTTTGTCAAACTAAAACACTTCAGTTTATGACATTTATGAAGCTGATAACTTCTTATGTTATTGAACAAATTATATATTTCATGAGTATTCAATTCACTGTCACTATTATAATTGACAGAGCAACAAAATTATTTTGCGAGAGATTTTGCGTTAATAAAAACCTACCAGAAAATATCGCACTCCCAAATGACTCTCAATTCTCTCTACATAAAACTATTATTCCGTTACATTGTCTTATTCTCGGGAAAATCAATGATCAAGTGTTGCATTGCTTATTAAGTATTCGGAAAGTTTAGACCAGGACCCAAATTTTATCAACTGTTACCCAAGCACTAGCAAATATTTGTAGCTTTGGCTGAGTGCAATACCTAATTCCGGCAGCTCGAAGCTACAGGAGGCAGTTTCAGCAAGAATTCCATCATACTTGTAGGAGTGATTTCTACAAGTACCACTCAAAAGCATCACAACTTCCACTCGCAGTGTCTTTGCTCACATCAGAAGAAACCAGCAATTTTTTCAACAATCGTTTCCTGGTTAATTGATAAACAAGAATTGACTAGCTAGGTCGCCTGATCCAACACAAAATAACTCATCTCAATCCGTCTTTAATGAAGTTTTGTTTTTTTTGTGTCAAATATTACAAACTTTGGTATATTTGGTATATTGCAGTTTTCAATATTGAAGTCGATTGTAACGTTTTTGGAATCGAATGTAGATCTATGTTCAATGTAAACGAATTCAATTGTTAATTTCCTTCCATTTGTTCCAATGTCATTTTCAGAATTTCATTCGTTTTCAGGAAATTAACAAAGGCCTTTGAATGTATAAAACAGAAACAATATTATCTATATTTTTCGTTTGTTATAATAGAAATGTATTTTATGTTTAGGAGGATTTATGATAGTTTATATAATACCATGTATATTATACTATATCCGGGCTTCTTGCCAGCTCTACTCGTCTTATTTCATTCTACAATTTTTCAATTTTGGAATATATGTACAGAATGTTTCCTAACTAATCCAAAATATTGTGATGGGCGCTTCGTCACTACATTTCAAGATGAAAAGTTTTCATAAACATGAAATATGTGGAAATAATTCTGTGGTTTTATGAAAACATGATGCAAGTACAACTTTTCCTCGACATTCAACCGAGATTTTTTGGAAAATTATTTCAATTAGGATATTAAAATTTAAAATTGCATTTTCAATCCTAACTTAATAATTGGAAAATGGTAATGGTAAGAACATTGAAAAAATAAGATCAGGGTAATCTCACGTATTTCAGTTACCATAATAGCTACATTTATATAGGTACTGTGTGACTTAATGCGAAGATTGAGTTATTGATAGAATTATTAGGGTTCAAAATGATCCGAAGATTTGAATTAGTATTGTTCTTAGTTGCAAATACGCGTCTTCCAATATATTTCATAATATTATTAACATAAAAAGATTTCAACATAGTCAACATCATTTCAAAGGCCACTTAGAATAATCATGTTCTTTCTTATTACTTCTAAAAACGGAAAAATAAATTTAACTTACTGTCAGAGCTCATTTTTCACAAACAATCTCCCTGTATCTCATTGATGACACACTGGCGGATCTGAGGGGGAGGCCATGGGGGCCATGGGGGCCATGGCCTCCCCTTGATATTGGTTCAACAACCAGAGTCTGGATATGCAACTAAACCTTTGATTGGTTTCAACAAGAATGAAACACACGTTATATGTTTTACAAACCAAAATTATTCGTTGTATTGATTCTCAAACACTCAAACATCCCAAATCCACATGTTTTGAAATTTATTATTAGAATTGTGGATTTGTGTTTTTGTTTGTTTAGTCACATTTTTATCCATCTTATTTATGTTATTTTTCACTAGTTTCAGTTTTTTCCAGTATATTTTCAAACAGTGACCAAAGACATATCTTTCTGAATAATAATTCTATCAAGTTTTTGTTCCAGTTGTTTTATTTTGAGAGTTTATTATTTATTAGAATAGGCGTGACGATAGTTTTTGAAACACTCTTCCGTCATGTGGGTACACATTCACTATTTACGAAAAAACCTTTATTTCGGTAATAAACTTAAGTTTAACGAAGTTTGAAGCCATTTTACTGATATTTTTTAAATAGTGCGCGAAAACAGCTCGCAGGTGTCATGGCGTCGGCTCTGACGTCACGCCTAGGTAAACATGTCATTGTGTCCATGCGTAGCGAAGAAAGTAAACAAAACATTAAATAAATTCGTGTCATCAAAATGAATTCCAAAGTTTATAAGTGGTGTGCAGTACCGTAGTGTAAAAACACATCAATAAGAACACCCAACAAAGTGTTTGTACATGTTCCAAACAAGAAAATGATAGATAAGAGATAAGTGGTTAAAGCTCGCAAGGCGAAACCCGAACAATGTAGTCACGAATTGGCCACTTTATTTCTGTGAAGACCACTTGTGAGTATGTTATCATATTATATTTATATTTCTCAAACTTAAAACGTTTGTTTGAAATAGTTGAAATATTGAGGCTATGAAATATCTAATTTATTGAGGTTATGTTTGTTTTGGTCTTGTCTATAAGTCTTATTATCAATTTCAATGGTTTACTTTTCTTTTTGCAGTTGCCAGATGATATGGAAAATTATATGCAGTATCATGTGATGGGGTCAGTATCACAAGTACCTACGAAACCAGGATGTATGCCCCATAAATTTTTATGCCAACCTATGAAAGTTAAATAAACTCGCATGAGCTTAAGACTAGTTTGATTATATCTAAGTTGTATCTAGGGTAAAGATAAATACAAAATTCACTCACAAGGAAGTTTTCACGTTTCTAAACTCAGACGAGCAGAATTCTTGATTTGTTGCGAGGAAATCGCCCAACATCATTACCTATATCAATCCTGGGTAAATTTGAGCTACTTGCCCTAACAAAGCTTGGTTTCATTGTTATAGTAGAGTGGAGACGATAAATCACACGTAAAATAATAAAAGATCAATCCAATTGCGTAATCAGTAGTATTCACAACAACAAAACACAGAAAATGAGTGTATTGAATATTGACTGACAGCGGTGTTTACCTAAGCGTGACGTCATGCGCTGTGATTGGTGTTTTAGTCGAAATGGCCGATTGCAGTATTTTTATGTTTTATTCTATTGAAAATGTTAATAATCTGAATTTTTTAAATAAAACTAGTGTTTTGAATTTTTTTGATATGAACTTTCCCCTACAACCATTGTATCGACGATTTTTTGATACTGTCGTCATGCCTATTGTGGAATTTTGTTTTTGCTTGTTTCGCCATATTTTGTTCAATCTTATTTATACGAGGCTTGTTCAATTGAAACCCATCTTTGGTCCAGGAAAAATTTATTGACAAGTACAGTTACAAATAACTACCACTACAATTGAGGCACATATCCCACTGTTTCACCAACCGATGTATACCCTGCTTATAGAATTCCTGTGGCTGCTGCTGGAATAATTCTTTCACAGCGTTTTGTACTTCTGCGTCCGACTGAAACCGGTTACCCTTTAACGCCTTTTTTAGTGGCCCAAAGATGTGAAAATCGCAAGGCGATAAATCGGGACTATACTACTACTACTACTACTACTACTAAATGTGCAGGCGAGCCTTGTCCTGGACAACTCAAGCCAAGGTTCCGACACTGAGGCCACTGGCGGGCCCATTGTGCCAATCCTGCTACCTAGTCATCCATGAAGCCGAGACCTTCAATAAAGGCCGCAACCTTTTTCAGTGGATGCCTGCTTGTGTCTCCAGGAGCCATGACAGTGACTCCGAAGATTCGCCTGCGTAATACAGCCCAGTGTGGACACTCTAAGAGAACATGGACTGACGTTTCATCAGTCATGCCGCAACCCCTACATAGGGAACTTTCCTCTACTCCTAGATTGTAGAGGTGCTTCCTCATACAGCAGTGCCCTGTTAGGAGTCCTGCTATCTTCCTTAGCCTACTCCTTGGTAGTTCAATGGCTGCCCTGGCGTGTCCATCACTCCATCCCTTCAGTAGAAGTTTGGATTGTCTAGGACCCTGCAGAGCATTCCAATGAGCGAGGTGCTGATTCCTCAGCCACTTCTTCGTCTCCTTGCGTATTCTTTGTTTTGTTAGGCCCAGGGTCGGGCCCGGGCCGCAGAAAGGAGCTACCGCCCCTTCCGCAGCCAGTGCATCCGCCATCTCGTTGCCTTCAAAACCAGAGTGGGCTGGAATCCATTCTAGCCGCACCACGTTCCGCCTTGCAAGATTAGCAAGTAGCTCTCGACATTCGTTAGCAAGTCCTGAGTTGCCGGTATACCCACTCAGGGCTTTAATTGCTGCCTGACTGTCGGAGTATATGGTTATGCGTCGATCCACATAACCTCTGTCTAGGTTTATCTGCGCACATTCCAAGATAGCATATATCTCGGCCTGATATGCAGATACACCCTCACCCAATGGTACACAAACCTGTGTTCTTGGGTTCCTGGAGTAAATTCCAGTCCCTGCTCTATCACCGGAGCATGAGCCATCTGTGTACCAGACGGTCCCATTAGGCTCGGACCCTCGGACCAATGGCTCTCCTACAGGCCCAATACGTGTTTGTCACCTTGCTTAGGCGACTATCAAGATGAGCCTTCCATGTCAGTGATTTATCAAGGATCATATCGGGACTATAGGGTGGATGCTCTAATATCCTCCATTTCCTTCGTTGCAGATTTTCATTCACTACATTGGCAACATGAGGCCGAGCATTATCACATTTGGACGGATTATAAACAACAAACGCCATTTCAAAGTCACAATACTTAAAACCGCTGTCAAATATAAACGAAATAAACAGATCAGTGTGACGTTTGCATACACTACTAATGTTGGAAAACGTCAGTTGAATGATTACAATAGTTTCCAAGGCTAACCTGACCAAAGATGGGTTTCAATTGAACAAGCTGTGTATTATTGTTCACTGGTTTCAGTTGTGTCAAATAAAGAAAATATATATTTATATATAATTCATTTCTATGGATTTTATTACTTTGGTTACAAATTTCCATTAACTCATGCCCCCTCTTAAAAACTCCCCAGATCCGCCAGTGTGATGACAAGACTTATCACACAATAATATTCTCGTACATTTTGGACGAATTACAAATATTGTATTCATATAATCTAGTTAAAGCTATTATTATCCACTTTTTATAATTTGAAGTTCTCAATTCTATATTGGAGCGTTTCGTACTTATATTGCAAAACAACATCGCTGTTTGAAATAGTTTTCGAACAACGTCAGAAAGTGCAGACGACAAGTGAACCTACTACTCATTGTCTGTCGGGTGGCCTTGCGTCTTTTACTTCATCCCCACTCAACGACCGGCAGTAACGCGACATTCGACGTCAATTTTGAGGCGATGGAGCTCATGGTTAAATACACATGCTGAAGGACAATTTCTCAACTAACAAATTTAAATTTAAATACACCTTACTTTTCAAAGATGGAGATGACTAAAACAAGAAATTAGTTTATAATGAAATAAGAACAATCCAAATCAACGTATCATCCAGTCCAGGAAACAATTGGGAAGGTGAGCGATAATTATAGTCGTCGTATATTTTTTCGGATCATTGGTACATCTGTATGGAAATCTCCGAAATGGAAAAACCTACAGTGAAGTACCGTAATATAAAAAAAACGAAATGGGGGAAATCAGGAATGACGCAGAACACTTACTAGAACTACGTCAAAAATAAAATTTAAAATGGGTGATGATATAAACCTTGCCTCCAAAGAACTTCGTAAGACTATCGAACTCTCACATCACAACTGCTCTAAGGTAGCACGTACTTCTGGGAATAAATTATTCTGATTGAACAAGGAACCTACCAAACTAAAATCAAGAATTTGCAAGCTATTAAACAGTGCGAAAAGGACAGGAGAGTGGAACATCACTTCACGTTGATCACTTGCAACAAACAGATCAGGAAGGCAAGAAGGTAGTCCTTGAGAAAATGATGTGGTAAGATGGGAACAGCATCAGAAATGGCTCGACACCAGAAAAATTTTGCCAGAGATCCTATCAATTCCATTGGCAATATTTTGAAATTCAATGGATCGTACTCGGAAACTGCAGATTCTACTGCACATCTACCAGATTCCTTAGAGACAGAGACGGAGCTACCCGCTGGACCTCTAATTTCCCTAGCTCGTACAAGGAACAATTGTTGAAGTGCTGCTGATAGTGTGACAATTCAGTGCAAAGTGAGCTGAGCAATTAAGTTGGTTGAGCATACGCAGCTCCTGGAAACAAATACATCAATCTCTATCTCCAGTACTTTGTAAACTCTTCAGATTTTTACTGGCAATTAGTTACACTCCAACCGCATGAAAGAAAGCCCTGATTATCTCCATTTCTGAGAGAGGTGAGGAATATTCCCAAGCGAAGTCATTCATGCCAATAACTCATTGATAGGCATGTGAGGGCAAACTTTCTCATTGTTAGGCCACAACATTATAGCGACTCCCAGGGTTAATTGAACAGTAGTTGTTTGAGTTTGTGGCTCCAGTAGTTCATGAGCTTTGTGGAAATTCTCCTGGATATACATCTCCATGCTGCAGTTTTTAAGTGATCAAATGCTGGTTCGGGACTATCAAATTTCATTCAGATTTTTTTCTTTGCCGGGGTTTTCCCCCTTTGTGGTTTGCAAAACATAAGAAATGAATAATCACATATTTCATGGCATAGATTTTATATGGTTGATATTATGGAAAACAAATCATAAACGTTGTTTCCAAACTATTAGAAGTATTGTACATTCACCCAGATTATATTCAAGTGTCTGAAAACATACAAATAAACAAAAAAATTTTGGTCTCAAAACTTCTGGAATCAAAGTTATCAAATTTCTCCTATACATTTTCAATATACGTTATATAATGGACAAGGTGATGAGAATTCCACGTATTGGAGCAATACTAACGGTTTGATCCACCACAATTTCTCATACTGTATTCGTACCTCTGATTCTTGAAGTGAATATGAGCAATAAAGCTGGAACCGACAGCAGCTCATAGATACTTGTATTCCTTTCGAATATAAGGACAGTTTTTGCAAAAGCAGCTGCAAAGTGGCTTGTATAATCTTTGGAAACTTAGACCTTTTTATCTTTCGTTCAGATAATAGACACTGTCGTTCGTATCAAGACGCTGTCGTTCAGGGTCGCATTATTCCTATCGTTCGGAATATTTTGGGTATTGTCATTCATCTAGCATACTGTCGCTCAGTATTTCTGGACCGTTGTAATTGTAATCACTGATATAATAAATAAATAGCGCATTCCACTATTATAAATTGAATTCATTCATTGTTTACAATTATATTTTATTGCAATTAACACATTTTTACAAAGTGGAGTCATTTAGAAACAGTTAGTTTCATTTAAAACCATATGATGAGTAGATTCCACGAAGTGAGGGTTTATACAGTTAACTCAATTATATTTTGCTCAGATGTTGTTTTTATTTCATTTATTGATAATACCTCGTCGAATCGACAAAGGACGGCCAGCCTGGTGTATGCTTAGACAAGTACCGTTAAAATAATTTAGTTACTGTGAGTAATGCATAAGCTCGCACTTTGATTTTATTTTATATAAGCGTTTAATTGAACTAATATTGGATACGTAAAATTTTTATTTTAACTAGTAGTACAGGGAATGAAGCTCAAAAAAAGGTAAAACCTCGCAATTTTTTCGTCCAGCATGGATTGACTTGAAATTCTAACAGGAGGTAGGTGATAGCCGAAGGTTCAAAATCTATATCGAACCGAAGGGCGCTAAACGGTTTTTAGGGGTGAAAACTACCCTTATTTGTCAAAAATCATAAAATAACATTTTAAACCTGAAAATGGGTAAGATTTGGTTTGGATGAGTTGAATAATGATTGTTTTAAGCTTTGGAATACAATTTCATCATATTTCAACCCTTAAAAAGCAGCCCCTGTTACAGCTTAATGTAAAAAAAATTATGAATCCTTAAAAAATGATTTCGCCTCTGATTGATTTGCATAAAAATTTGGGATTAGGCTCAACTCACCCTCTGCTTTATATATCATGTCATGCCGACGAACCCTGAATGTTTCTTGGTGGTGAAAACTACCCCTAAATGTCAAAAATTGAAAAATAGCATTATAAATCTTAAGATAGGTGAAAATTGGTTTGAATTAGTAAAATAATGAATTTGTTACATTTCAAAATACAATTTTACACTATTTTAACCCTTAAAAATCAACTGTTATCAGTAGTGTACTATAATATACTATTGGAATTTTTCGAAAAAAAAAACGATTGGTTTTTTTAACGTATTTCATTCATTTTTGATGATAAAAAGTTTATTCAAAAACGATTTTTTAGAGTTTTTCAAGAACTACAAGGATCTGTCAGTTAAATCACTTTAGACACTTTCGTTTTTAAATGGGGTGAGTTTAAAGGACTAAAAAAAGGTGGTGCTCGTGAGTAAATAGACGTTTTAAACGGCTATATCTCGTCAAATATTAACTGTACAAAAAATCTACTTACAGGAAAATTTTTGTCATAAAAAAAGCTACAATTTCGTTTTTTAACTTTGCTTGTACCTCTAATATTTTCGGAGTTATTTGGAAAGAAAGGGTAAAAAATACAAAATTATGATAAATAACTTTTTACTTTAAGCCATAATTTTTCGAAAACTATGAATTTTAAATTGGTCAAACTTCTTGGACATATTAACCATACATGTACAAAGAGAATTGCACAAGGGTAAAGATTAATTTTAATCAGGGGGGTAGTTAGGGGGTTGTTTTCACCGATTTTTTTGTATAAAAAATTCAGTACTGACATTATTTTTGTCATAATTCACTCAATTTTGATGCTACAGACCTTTTTTTTTAAAGAAAGGTCTAATTATGCTCTTTGAAAAAGATTCTATGAGTTTTCTACGAAAAACGCATCATTTTTCCGGTATTTGACTTTGAATCTATCACATTTTGCATTTGGGAAAAAAAGCTAATCATTGATGTGCCATATCTCGGTTCCTATTGGTTTTAGAATAAATATAAAAAAGGGTTTCGCTTGTTTTTTAAAAGCTACAATTTTGCTCTCCACAGTTTTTTCGATAAAATGCATAATTTTCGAGTTATCCGCGAAAAACATCAAATACGTCGATTTTTTCCTCTAAAAAGCGTTACTTTCAATCGCGAATAACTTAGAGAATATTGATTTTACAAGAAAAATGTATGGGACATTTTTTGCTTAGAATCACTTTTTCAATCGATTCCTGTGGTTAAAGTGTAATAAAAAATTTTCACCCCCGAGATGGGGTGGCAATCACCCCCAAGGCTTTAGCGCCCTTCGGTTCGATATAGATTTTGATCCTTGGGCTATCACCTACCTTCTATCAAAATTTCAAGTCAATCCATGCTAGACGAAAAAATTGCCAGGTGAAATGCTTCATTCCCTGTACTATAGAGACCTCGTATAATCCAGTTATAGTGTTTTTTTCCATAATTTTTTTTGTCCTCCATATTCGTACTGCATTTTCTCAAAGTTTGTCCAAAGCATATTTACATTCAAAAGCAAAAAAATATATAAATATTTAAAAATAAAACTCTTTTCATTCCAGCTATCCTTATTTTCCTGGAAACTCCATCGATTCCTTTGCGAGACATGTTCCATTGAAACTACAGTTCTACCCTGTCGAACTAGTGGAGCTGAATTTCAACTTGAGTTATCAAAAAACTGGAATGGATGTTGATGGAATAAGATAGGCCTCAGCGATGTGTTACAAAGAGACAAAGGAAAAAAGAATTGGAGAGATGTCACTCCAATTTGCTTTTTGTTACTGAAGAAGTTTATTACACATCACTTTTTATTTACCTATGAACTGTTTCCACTTTCAAGGAATGGTGGAGACTATCCATCAGGCATTGGGCATTATTCATTGGATGTTACCTCCTTCTTCATACTGTATTGCGTGGAAATATTGAGGACATTATATTTAGTATATACTTTGGACGTTGCAGATTGCCTGCTCAATGTTCCAAATACTTTCATTATCTCGATAATTGCAACATACATATTCAATAAATCAAAGGCTTTTTTGTACAATTATTGAAGTTTATTCAGGGCTATTCACTAAGCCGGTTATGGTTATGGTTATGGTTACTTTTTGATCAATCAATAATTACCTAATACAAATTGATAAAAATTGTCCCATATTCAATATAAAAATCAAGAACCGAAAGAAGATACTCAAGAGATTCTAGTAGTCCATCCGAATTGCCAGATAACACGTTTGAAAATTTGTTCAGGCCAAATAATTACACATCTTTGTAAATTATAAATGATTCATATCACTTTTAACCTAATAATCCAGTAAATAAAAGAAAAAAGTTAACATAAATGACGCCCTATTTTCATCTTCCGGCTGGAAGTTGCATTTGGTTCCTCATTAAACATGGGACTTCTGCATGAAAACGCGTGCGAGGGCGGAGAAAATGGCCCCAAAAGACCAGAAAAATAGGTTTTCAGCCAATATCTCCTAAAATATGGCAGTTACAGATTTTTGGTTCAGATAAAAGTTAAAGTTCAGTTAATTTTCTACAAAAATGTTCCTCATGATTTTTCTCGAAAATTTGACCGGTTTCAAGAAAAACGGCACCAAGCGCACCTCGAATAATGAGCTTCTGTGCTGTATGCCGGAGAGCACAGTCCGTGTATTTACACATCAGCGGGGAGACAAATTATTCAATAACTTTGTAAAAAATGCATATTTTCTCATGATTCAAAGTTCATGCAAAAGAGGAATTCTGCTGCTATCATACCATGTGAATTGAGTCACGCTTGACTCTTTTGGCCATATCGGAACACAAGTCAAACTTTCTGCTCCCGGGCAATTTTGACCTCGCCAGGAATTTGGTCCCATTTTTTTGTATTGCACTAATTTACTCAAAATTTTCTTGATTATGGGTCCTCATAAGGTCATCCCTGAAATTTGTATACCCTAATTTTTTTTTAATTTTCATTTATTCGTTGTTTATTGAATCCCACATTTTTGCTGTTTTTGGAGCGCGGGGAAATTTTGTGAACAACCAACAATTAAAAATTTATACATGATCCGATTGGTCTCTATGATACATCATTTGAAAGCTAAGAATGTCTAATTTTCGATTGTGCAATTACTTTTTTTTGACGAAGTCGTCCATTTTTCAATAAAATTAGAAAACGTGGGCTCAAGGAAAAAACCCACTTTTTTGGTGGTTTTTTTCTCCCTGCTCTTTTTATTTTATTTTTTTTTTTTTTTTATTTTTGCTTAACGTGCCTCGACAGCGCTGGTCATTGGCACAGAAAAAATAAATACAAATATTTACATAATTTTTACAAATATTTAAATTAGATTTTACAGTATAGGTTGGTAGCTTTCAGGAACTGTAAGACTTTCTTGATTTCGGTAGGGCAGTGAAGCATTTCCTTGAGGTTGGGCCTAAGATCAAGTTGTTTGTATATAGCAGCAAATTGTTTGCAGTCAGTCAGTATGTGCTCAACGGTCACAATATCGTTACAGCTATGGCAAACGGGACGATTTCCTGAAGACATCAAATATCCGTGTGAGAGTTTGGTATGACTGATTCGGATTCTTCTGATTGTAGTAGCCTCTCTTCGGGTTAAGAAGTTCAGGGAGAGAGGAGAAGTGGTCTGCTCTTTATTTTTAACATTTCAACACCTTAATTAGTGTAACGGGGGAATTCCCACCTTTCCATCGATGTATATAAGTCATACCTTTGATACCCCGGGGAAAAACCAGTATATCTAATACGCTATAATTTATTACTTTCTTTCCTCCGTCGCTCGCCGCGCGTGTGCTCTACGTGGCGCTCGTGTCGTCTGCTACAAACCAATTTTCTATGTAATATTTTAGTCCATAATGTATTATTCTTGTATCATTATATTGGGTTCTCTCGTTGATAAATAAATAAATAAAAATATATATTTTTCTATAATAAATGAAACATTAAGTACGTTTATAACTCGTTATTCCAAAAACCTCAATCAGTCTGGTTGCAAAAAGATTTGCAAGAATTTGCGGGAATCTGCAAGAAATTGTTGCTGAGTATTATGGGTAAATATTCTTCACTCTTGAGGCATTTTCAGTTTTCCTTACCAAAAACCTAATGAACTTCAGTATCTTGCCACATGTGCAAAGCTGATTGTTGCTAGATTCAGGTCCACTGGTGAGGTCCATCTCGCTAGAATTAATCTTATAGCCCGTTTTCCTAATAAGTATATCTTGAGGCCTCATCTGAGAGGAAAACAAGACCCTCGGAAACATAAATATCCATCAAAAGTGTCTGGTTACAGGGTTTCTTATTTATGGCACCGAGGATTTTCCCAATCTGTTCCCAATCTACAATTGGTTTCCACAATCCAAAACATTGAAAATAATGGATTTCCAACACCCCCAGCTCAAATTTTGTACAAAACTTGCATATTTCACAAGTCTCAAAATTTCCGGCTTTTCAACCCGATTTTTTTGCAGAAAATATCAATGTTGCGAAAAAAATCATGAGGACCATTTTTGTAGAAAATTAACTGAACTTCAATTTTTATCTAACCGAGAATATTTATTTGCCATATTTTAGGAGATATTGGCTGATAACCTATTTTCCCGGTCTTTTCGGGGCCATTTTCTCCACCCTCGCACGCGTTTTCATGCAGAACTTTGTCTCATGTTTAATGAGGTACCAAATGCAACTTCCAACCGGAAGATGAAAACAGGGCGTCATTAATGTTAACTTTGCCTTGTTTTTTCCTCCTTCATTTACTGGACTAAAATGGAATTTGAAAGTGTTACTTACTTCAGATTTATGCAACTGAATGCCACCAAGCCAGTGTTAGTACAACTTCACATTTTCTATCGAGCCAAGCATCAGTTAGTTAAATTGTGACTTTGGTTACTGACACTGTGTAAACATATAATGAAGTACTCCCTGGGGCTGTTTACCATAAGGGAAAGGGATATGCTAGTGGGAATCCTGAGTGGAAGGTAATGTGAAGCTAATTATAACTTCAATAAATGCTCTTCACCCATGATCAACTCATGATGCTGCCATATGGAAAATTTCCTCTATGAGAGAAGATATAAAGCAAACATATCAAGGAGGTAGAGCAAATATATGGCTTTAGGAGATTCCGGTGGTTAATGACGCCTATAATACATGCAGAGCATAATACACCTAGCATAAGCAGAGTGTCATAAAAAGACCAGAAATATTATAGATTGGGTGTTTGGTATTCTTAAAAGCCACTTCGGATATTCACTAAAATATAGAGCACTGCCTCCAAAAGCATCGGGAGTCTATCATATATTGCTCATAACCTGTTATTTCATTAATCAATCTTTTTTAAATTAAAGAAAGTATATGAAAAAGATTGTGATTCAATTTCCCAAAAAAATTAAAAAAATATATAAAGTATACACCACAAGGAACATACAGAAGATATAATGAACGTCTCACTCTGAGACTTAATTAAAATTTTCTTGAAAACGGATGTAGTTTTGTTCATCAAATAATGAAACTGATAAAACTTTTCGACATCTAATATTATTTCAAGCCTCTAGCGAACTGTTGTCGAACTGTTGTTATGATCAAATGATATCCAGTGAAAGAAAACACCTTACATTAGCAAAAATATATTCGCCAATAGATTTAATACCGCTCACGCATTTTTCATTTTACGTTATGACAAACTGGTAAACCAGTCTCATTGAAATTTGAAATTAAATTTAGCTTAAATGTAACAATATGTACCATTGGAGATTTAAAATTGGACAGGAATGAGAAAAAAATACAAAAGCGTTTTGCATGACAAGTAATTGAACCAAAACCCAATTAATCAACATCCAACATTGCTGATTCTTTAGACAGGGAAGACGCTGAACTGAAAATTCTAGGACCCAGTGACACCTACGGCCTAACGACTTCGACAATTGCGGAACTAGCCAAACGTTTAACCCATGCTCAATTCCTTAAGAGATGGGATGGAATCAAAGGATGCAGTCTTGCCAGGATCACCCTGGGCGACCCTGGGAAGCTAGCTAGAAATATTTGGCGATGAACAGGAAAAACCTACGTTTAACAGATCTCTGACTGGTCACTGTCAACTAAAGAAACACCTCCATACTATGGGGCTAGTGGACACACCTTTATGCAGGATGTGTGAACAGGAAGATGAAACTGTTAGGCATGTCTTATGCGAGTGTCCGAAGTTATCGTCAATAAGAGAGTGTGTGTTCGGTGAGTCTTGGCCTACACCTGCCGATATAAAGGAGATGTCTCTTAGTGACCTGTCCACCTTCCTGAGAAGGACAGGATGGATAATGACCTAGGAGGACAACTCCTCGGGAGGATGTACAATGGGTCACATGTGGCCTAAGTGCTGTGAGCCTACACACTCACCCTCCCTACTCCACAGATACAGATACAGAATCAACATCCTTACTCAAAAATAAAAAACACTATTGATCATGGAATGAGGCTTCATTGTTTGATTATTGAGAAATATTTTATTATTAGCTCATAGGTAATTGGCGACTAATAAGATTTTCCAATAATCAAGCATGAGATAGTTTGCTAAAAAACAGAAAAATACATATAATAGTTGAATTTTTTTTCAATATTGCATAAACTTCTATTGCTATTATTTAAGCTCAGCTTAAGAAAGGAATATCACAGCATAGGGATTTTTCTCCGGCTGAAAGATTCTATTTATAAGCTGATTTTGGAGCACTCGGTAAAATACCCAAATCTATTTGATTCCGTCTTCAACCTTATTGATGACAATAGATTTTGTTTTTAGATAATCCCACATTCCATCATTATTCGAATTCTTAATTACAAATTTTTTCAGCAACAAAATCCAATATTGTTGTGTTATACTTTTTTCATAATGCAACTTTTCAAAGATATTTTGGTAACCAACTAAAATTAAAATTGAGTATGTCCAGATCTCATGCTACTAAATAAAAACGGCACATTATTAAAATCATTCTACCTACCATTAAATGTAAATTACTCAAAGTCGAATTAAGCACTTAAAAATCACTTGAACTGGAAAAAAAACTCTTAAAAACACACCTTTATCACATAAAATATAAAACCCATAATTCCGAATTACTATTCAAAGTTTGCGCACGATTTAACTTTTCGCGCCTTGCGTATCCTTGTAAGTGCTTCGCGGGTTTGCGGTTGCCCTCTAAACAAGAAAGCAACAGATACACTAGCCCTACAATGCGGCGCTGACGATGTTGGACGTCGCGACGTTGGTTTGTTGAAGACGTGCGCACACGATCTGACCCTCCGAATGGGTCAAGGTCCAATGTTAATGTCATCACGTGACCGCCGTGGATGCATTTTGCATAGGTTCATTTATTTATTGTTTGGTCGGGTTCGCTGTTAGATTGAAGCTTTGGCCGTTTCGGGGCCATAATTCAGGTTAATCCAATTTTATTGTTGTTTATACAGCTGTTTATTATTTTTTTAAATCCTGGGATACGTGTTGGTGGTATCTCCGGTATCCTACATGTGTATCTTACACTGTTAAAGTA
>CAJUYG010003208.1:765-23096 GCA_910591675.1 Galerucella calmariensis
GTGCCCCTCCCTGGCAGTTAATGTGTTAAGGAAAAACATAATTCTTGATACAGGAATCTGCAATGCTATGAAACATGAAAAATGTAAATTTGGCAAAATATAGTAATTTAATTCCTAGTAAAAAATAAACAAAAAACAGTTGAAAAGTTATTTATTTATATTATTATAAACAAAATTTGTCACTAACTATACTCACCATTTAAAAATACGCAGCATGAGCATCTTAGGAAAGTTTAAAGTAAAGTATTTTTACGATAAAAACACAATGATGTCATTTTTAGTTACTTTCCCGCTTATCAGAATAAATATTAATTTACCAACCGTAAATACAATTTATCCTCAACAGCCAGGGCAATTTACAGCTAACGGGTTGGCAAAACTTCAAGACGTTGTCAGATCAACTGGTAAAATTCCCCAGTTTGTTTTGACGTTTATTGACATTCGATCATAGTCTAACATGTATTTACAAGTTTTTTTGGTTCTTTTATAATCATTGTTTCTTTAAAATTGAAAAAACATTTATTTTCATAACTAATTATTTAGGCAAATCTGCAGTGTGTAGTGAATAAAATGCCGAAGCAGCTGAACAGTAAATGTCAAGAGATGGTAACATCTTTGTTAGGCTATTTTGAACAAGAATGCCGAAATAACGAAACAACGAACAATTTTTTCAGTATCTTACATATTACACACATAATAGGGTGTTCAACTGAAAATGGATACTTGTTAATGATTAGCAGGTCATTCTAAGGGCACAAATTATGTAGCACCATATTTTCTCTCTCAAATTTAATAGTGTTGCTCTCTTTGAATCCCCATTAAACAATTCCATTTAGACGTCACTAGTATAAGTTGAAGTTAGTCACATGACTTGACACAAAATAATCATAAGAGATGATAGTTACAGTTACCCAAATTGAAGAAGAAAAGAAGAAGTTTAGGCTATAGTGACAGTGAGTTCTTTGCATTTCACTTGATTTACATTTTTTATTAGTTCGTGTCTAAGCTTTATGCCTTTCATTAATAAAATGCTCGAAATTCAAAACGCACAAAGTAAACAACAGAATGAGAGATGTCAACATTTTTGTTCTGAACAAGCTCAAACATTCTAATAAAGAAGAAAGAAGAAACTATAACTTAGAACAGCAAACGAAGACTATTGACAACTTTACATTTAAACTAGCAACTTATCTGCAATGTGTAAGTCAAACAGAACTGAAAAATCAATAAATCCCACATCAGAAGTGGGTTTTGCCGGTGAGACGGTGGGTGTCGGCAGGAGGGGGATTCTCGCGTCGTCGAGAGAGTGGCCGGACTTATTGGAATATATAGACTTTGATAAAACCATCCAATTAATTAAAACGCACCAAGAAAATATAAAATTGTCACAAAAATAATATACTTACAAGAGAAATTAATCTGTAGACGTAAACTTGCTTTTTTTGTCCAAATCTATACACTCTAAAGACACTTTGAGTATCATATGAAGGGTTCCAATGAACTGTCATTATAACTACCCTGTTTGCCGCCGTTAAATTTAAACCCAAACCACCAACTTTTGTGGACATTAACAATAGCCTGAAAATAAATATTATATATTACTAGCAATAAATATATTGGTATCCAGAAAAAAAAATTGTTCTACAACAGATAATTTAATTCAACTTGAATCATTTGTTCACGAAAGTTTTGCAAATTTTCGATATCAGTAAGGCGTATAGTTCATTTACGATAAGTTTGCAATAACACAGCATGATAGATGTTGTACATCGTTGCCACGTTGGAATTTTTTCCGGGTGTTGACATAAAATTATAATTGATAAAAGAAGATAAATTATCCAAAGACATATCCTCAACTTGAAAATTTTTCTTATTTATAACGGCAAAACCAAGATTCGATGCTGAGTATACTTTTTAAACCATGCCCCCATGTTATTTATTCCTGGAGAATTGGATTACCTCGAGGCAGTAGTAGATAGTTGATGAGAGTATAGGGAAAACAATGTGTGTTGGGTGAAAGATAGAGAGAAAAAGAGATATCATCTGTCAAATATCACTTGTCAAAAGTCAGTTCAATAGCCTCACGAGGTTGTTTGGGGACAAGGTATATATCTTTACTGATTTTACATACATTTTGACAGTAGATGTTCAAGGTCAATCCTGCATTTCTTCCAGTCCCTGTTAGGTTGTTCGGTTTTTTAATCCTTATAGATGTACCTATGACACATGACTTAGCTGAGAGAGTATCAGTAGACGGTAAGATTATGTCAATTATTTCAATTATAACATTTGAAGTCACTGTTATTTTGGAAATGTGGAAAATCCTTTTTACATAAGTCTTCACACATTCGAAGCATGCTTCAATAAATGGTTTAGAAAGTATACTCTGCATCGATTCTTAGTTTTGCCGTTATAAACAAAAAAATTTTCAAGTTGAGGACATGTCTTTTGAAAATTTATTTTCTTTCATCAATTATACGCAAAAATGCAGTGATACACTCATGGCTATTTAAGAATCACTTCCCTTTTTGGAGTAGCTGGAAGAAATAACAAAAATCGTAATATAACTTACCTAAAATTATCATTTTTTACATCATTAAAATTATCACAGATAGTTGTACGATAATCAGGAGAAACAGTACCGTCCATACGATCATAATCTTTCTTTTTCTTCCATGACCGACACTCCTTTGTACCATTTGTCTTTAAAAAATGCTCTATCAAATCAAGTTCAGCTATTTTTTGAGAAAAAACCAACCTGGAAAAAAAATTGAATTTAATAATTTTGCTTCAATTCTGTCATTCATTACAATTATATATAAGGTGTCTACGACTAATTCGTCAAGGGTTTACTCCTGTATCTGTGAGAATTTGAAGGGTGGGTGACCCCACAGCACTTAGGCCACAATTGGTCAATTGTGCATTCTTCTGGGGTTCAGACTTTCTTCTAGCTCGTCATCCAGCCTACTTGTTTGAAGTAGGCGATAACGTGGCCAGGAGTAAGCTTCCCCATGCTGGCTAGTGTTAGCCTGTACTCACCGAACACAGAAAACATAAATTGAGAGAGTGTCGGACATTCACAAAGAATTCTTTTTTCTCTTATTCTTTTGGGAATCAAACCACAATAATGTTTTTTATTTCGACGTTTCGGTAGCGTTCCAGCTACCGTTGTCAAGATTAACAGAAGATATTCACAAAGAATGTGTTCGACAGTCTCATTTTCCTGTTCACATCCTCTACAAAGTGAAGTGTCAGACAGACACAGTCTGTAGAGGTATTTTCGTAGGTGGCAGTGACCGGTCAGAATACCCGTGGCTGTCCGAAGGTTCTGTCTGTTCATAGTCACGTATTTTTTGGCTACTTTGCTGTCCAGATACTGCAGCAGTTCCTTGGCAAGCCTGCAACTTTCTGCATCGTCCCAGCTACCCTTAAGCTTTTCAAGGGAGTTTTCCTTTATTAGGTCAATAGCTGATGCCGACAGACCAATGAAAGTGCCAGGTTACAAGAGTTTTTGGGAGGCTGCTTTCCTGGCTAGTGAGTCGGCAATGTGGTTGCCTTTCGATTTACTGTGGCCCTTGAAGGATTTACTCCTAAAAGATATTACTTTTTTAATGAATTAACTGTTTCTAAAGAATTCCACTTTAACGAAAAGTTATTCTGATTATTTTTTAAACGATCCTGTCAGCCAATCGTGATGAGAAAAAAATTCATATCAACCAATGGCATCAAAATTACACTGATAATTTGCTAGTAGCAAAATACAGCGAATATTACCCTCCTGTATTAAAAATCGGGATTTAATCGCGATAAGATGCCTCTAACCAGGGTAGGGGATCTCTGAAGGCGCGAAGGTGCTGCCACATAGGAAGCCTCGTCATTACTAAAACTTCTAATTTAGTGAGAACTGTAACGCAGTTGGTGGTAGTTGCAGATTCTTCCACATTTATCAGCGCTGACATCCTAACCACCTAACGTGTTATCTATGATCCTAAGCTGACAACTATCTGACGTGTATCGTGAGTTAGTTCAGTTTTCGTTTTTAAAAACTATTTTGCTTGTTTGTGTGTGTGTTGAGTATTCGTAGTTGGTTTCCATTGTTTATAGTGGGACTTTTATTTTAAGAGACAATGTCGAGAATATGTTTTGTGAATGACTGTAATGTGAAGTGCACCCGGTAAGCTCTATCTTTATAATGTGATATACTTTGCCCTCTTCGTACTGAATAGCCGATATTTGAAGTTAGCTTCAGGATTCACATACCTAATTTTAATCATCAGCGTTACGTAGTAAAACTTACTGCAACACATATCAGGAACTTTTAAAATAATATTGCAAAAGTGCATATTATGTTTAATTAGTTGAGGCCCGGTTTATCAATAGCCAATATTATCCATCAGTTAAGTATCGGTCGGATAAAAGTAACTAGCAGATAAAGTTCCAGTTAGTTTGGAAGCGGTTTATCAACTCGTTGTTATTCTCTAGTTTGTTAACTAACAGATAATGAAAGTTGGCATTGCTGACGAATGAATGTAAGCAATCTCATTGGTTGTTAAAAGAGCAAGGTCATGTTACATCAATTGATATTTTTGAAAGGTTATTGGTGAATGTTTATCCAAAGGTTTATGTGTTTTTTTTTCTTTCTTGAAGAGTTTTTGGTTGTTGATAAATATTAATTTTCTGAATGATTATATTCTGGATAGCGACGAAGACGAGGATATTGTGCAAGTTCTTGAGTACGAAAGAAGGCCTTATACAGTTGGGGAAAGAGTGGACAACTTCCAGTTTGCCACATCCGTTTTTTTATTTTCTACTATAGGCCAGACGATAGTGGTAACAACTACAAGTAATTAGCAATACGGCTGTTTTTTTTCATAAGTACCTACCTTAAAGTATGTAAATTAATATACAAAAAAGTTTTCCAATCTATCGATTTCCCAAATTAGAAAAAAAAAATCAAAATATTTTTTTTTCGAAATTTTTCAATATTTCTGGCTGGGAGGAAGGTAAAGGAAAATAAAAAATACCACCGTGTAGGGGAAGTGTTTTGCAACAAAAAAGGTTCCTTGCGTTTCTTTCGTTCGAGCAATGGTTTGTTCGGAAAAGATTCGGTAAACTAAGTATGTATTCCGCATCCGCGCGACTCTATTTTCTGAAGCGCGGCGGAGTACATTGTAAACTATTGTACAGTTATAATGTAAATATAAATAATTGTAATACGGCGTTTTGAAGAGGAAAGTGTCGGCTTTAAAATGACATTTTTTTGTCATAACACATAATCATAATCATATATTGTGTAATAAGGTGAGATTGAAACAATTTTTCGAAGAATTGAAACTGTTATTTAGGAGGTCTGTTCCATAGATAAAATTTACGGATAATTAATTTCTCCTAATAACGAAATACGGCACTTCATTATTTTGTAAATTTTAGGAATCTTGAATTTACAAGAAAATATATATTAAGTACTGTAACTTTGATAAAACTAGAGTAATTTTAATGGGGTTTGCGTAGAAATGTTGGGGAAAAGATCAAGAATATATAATTACAAAATTAATTAATTCACATACATTTTGGAATTCAATGATTTTTTGTATTTTAAGCGAAAATAGCAATTTTTATAGATTGGGGTAGAAATCTTCTTTATTTTTTCAAAATAAAATTTGATACTCCTGTAATATAAAGATTAATATTTAACGAACAAAATGTAAATAAGTATGTAGTTAAAAGGTATAAAAGATTATTAATATATAATTTTAAGATGTAATTTCCAATAAAAATATGTGAAAATTAATTTATTACCTTTTATTCATTATTTACAACCTTAACTCGTACCAAAGATTGAAAAAAAATTCTGATTGGATATTTTTATTGTTTTCCGCAGTTCAGAAAGTAGTTCTTCCGCCGTGCAGCAGAATCTCGCGGATGCGGAACACATAGGTACTTAGTTTACCGAATTTTTTCCAGACAAACCATTGATCGGGCGAAAGAAACGCAAGAGACCTTTTTTTATTGAAAAACACTTCCCTTACACGGTGATATTGGTTATTCTTTTTCACCTTTCTCTCAGCGTGAAATATTAAAGGATTTAAAAAAAAAAGTTTTTTATTTTTTTTTCTAATTTGGGAAATCGATAAACTGGTAAACTTTTTTTTATATTAATCTACACACTTTAAGGTACCTACTTATAAAAAAAATCAGCCGTATTGCTAATTACTTGTACTTTTGGTCTTCTAAAATGACACATACCGACTGGCCTACTACATTTCTATGTTAATTTGCAATTTTTAGAAGCAAATTTCTCTCCTCTGCTGTGAAATTGAATCCTCTTTTTTAGTAGTACTAGTACTTTCCATTTTTTACTTTGCTCAGAACCCAAGTTAATTTAACTCAACACCACAACGAAATAAAAAAAGTAAGGTTATGTAATAGACCTTTACCTCCAGATATCGACCTATCCGCCAGTTGAAACTGAAAGATAAATATTTGACATTTCATCTCTTCCGGATAAAGTTATTCGATAAACCGACCTTTGCAAAATAACTGGTAGTTAAGCATTAACTGACGAATAAATTGCTATTGATTAACCGGGCCTGATTAAAAACATGAAAAAAAATTAAACTTTGTTTGATTTAAATATTGCTTGGTTTGAGAATAGTATTTTTTTATACTATCAAATTTTCACGTTAAATGACTTTTTCTAATCAGCTAAAAGTGTCATTTTGATATTTATTTATCATTATTAATACTTACAGCTTATCGCCGACATCTTCGCACTCCTCTATAATCGCTTTCAATGCCAATAATTTATGACCATACTCTATTTTATCACCCGCATCTGTGGGCATCTTGTCTTTCCACCAATTTCCCAAGTTAGGTAGCGGTTCGTCATCTTCACATATCACATCCTGCTCTTTCACCTTTTTATTTTTCGAGCTTTCCATCAAGGCTAATAAATGGGGATGTGTACAAAGATATTGAAACATGTGAAAATCGGCGAGAAATCTCTTGTTAACATTTTTCTCTACAGTATGTCTCACTGAATTGGAATATTGATTATAAAGATCTGCTTGCACTCGGTGAAGTTGGATGAAGACTGCGTGGTCCAACATTTTGGGAAGATATATTTCAAGCTCTGTATCTTCAACTCGCTGTAAAATATCAATAAAATAAATTCCAAATCTGTTTATCGTGAACTATTAAGTCGCGTCCACATTATGTCGAATGGTGTCGATCGACAATGCCGATCCAGTGTGAATGTCGATCCATGTCGGGTCGAATCGAATGCAACCCGAACCAAGTCGGTACGAATAAAAGGAAGTCGAATCGACATGGCTAGTTTGGTTGTGTGTGTTGTATCTCAATATTAATTAGAATGAAGAGCAATGATATTTTTTCCTACCATTGACGAGGCTGGGTCGTATACAAAATCTTCGAAGGTGACGAAAAGGCTGTTGCTGGTTTACTCAGGGACGTATATAAAGGGGGGGTTTGGGGGTTCAAACCCTCCCCATAGAAAATACAATAAAGGTACAATAATTGCAGTGAAATCCTCGAAACACATTTTTCTAGAGGTCATTCCGAATCCAATGAGCTATGGCTCTCATTTTAGGAGCTTTATCTCTATTTTTCACGGTTTTCAACTAGTAGACTGGACCAAAAGCAATATCTTTACAAATTATCTCTACTTACTTGAACAGTTTTGGCTAAAATTTTATGTAGCACGTGGGTTCTCGATCTCATTAATTTAATATCCGAGATAGTTGAATCTTCATACTGACCGTTTGTTATGGGATTGACGAAATTTGTTTTGAATTCTCTTATTGTTCCCAGAAGATTGGGCTTTACAAAATGAACCATATGATAATCTAAAAATATAAAATATATATTATTAAGATCTAGTATTTATTTGGAATTGAATATTTTTGTTAAAATATTAGTAAAAAAGCTTATAGCATGATGCGCCATAATATTCGTCATGGACCCATCAACTATACTTTGGTAAACCATCCTTTGCCGTTATGGCATACATTGTCCAGCTTGATCTTTCATTCATGAAAAAGATGAGACAGAATTATGACGTCATTACTTAGCTGATGTTGACGTAAATTTTATTTGCTTCTTTTTACAGTTCAGTTGTCATATTTTGATTTGTTCAGTATTTTAACCACAGAGTACACCATCTAACAAGAGGCGAAAGAAAGTAGTTTTTGTGAATTAATGCGAGCATAATAGGGTACAAGCATAAATTTTGCTATTGGTGGGAATTGACGCTTTATTAGGTCTTTCTAACACCTTGCATGCCTATTTTTTCAAAAAAATATAAACTTTACTTGTAAAACGACTTTAAAAATCATCAAATTTGAAAGTCCGCCAAAACGCGTTTTACGTCATAAAGATGGCAGCCCCATGGAGTGACGTCATTTGTTTACGTTCTTATTCGTGTATCACGATCTGAGTTATTGTGACCTAATTTGTTTCTGAAAGCTCTAAAAATGGATAAAGCCGCAAAAAACTTTGTATTCCAAGTATTGCATTGTTCCAGTGTGTAAATCAACGTCTATTAAAACTCCAGACAAAATATTTGTTACTTTACCTAGTGGCGCAAGCAAAAATACACTTAAGAGAAGGGCATTATGGTTGGAAGCTAAGCATCGAAACAAAGAAGATATTTCGACAAATACTTCTACTTTTGTTTCTGAAGACCATTTTAATGTAAGTACCTACTTCTATGCTGGTAATTTTTATTCTTAAATAGTTTGAGGTTATGTACCTATATGTCTAGGAATCAACCATAAAAACATTATTATCTTACGACCACACATCGAAATATGATATGGTATATATTATATAATACATAGTTTAAATCGTAATTACGATAATGCTTCAACTCTTCTTATTTTCTCTGCATTAAAGCTGCTGTTTACTTCATAAATTCAAGCAGCACTTTGGGCAAGTTATCAGTTTGTGCTTTTACAAAACCTTCGCTAGCCATATCTTTACTCACAAAATATGAAAGAATCGTCACTGAACACGTGAACTAGTAAATAAAATATTTTCTTCTAAAAGTTTTAAAATATCCTCGGAAATATCGAATATTTATGTCCACTTTCCACTTTAAGTTGACTTTTAGAAATAAAAAAAGCACACACAAACACGTTATGGTCTCAAACAAACATATAAATGATATTTTTACGTCGATGAAGCAATTAATAGTTGATTAAAATACAATATAAACACACAACTACAGATAACCTAATGCAATACCCGCCATATTGACAAAAGTAAACAAACAAGAGATATGACATCACACATATCATCTGTAGCGTTCGGAAATCCTCGGGTGTTGGTCGGAAAGTGCATTGAAATTTGAATTTTATTTTAAAATTTTGAAGTAATTTCCAATGGAAACTGGTTTATTTCCTATTATTAGTAATTTTCAATATCAATTCTACTATTATAAATTAATATCTAAGCAAAATATGAAATATGAATTACCTCACGCCTTCACTGGTGTAATCTAAGGAAAAGTGCTGACTGCCACTACAGCATATTATATTATATTATATTATATTTCCTTATCTATGAACACTTGTTTTCAGTAATTAACAATCTCGTCAGATTCTTTTTATTTCTCATACAGTTAAGACCATAATTTAATAAAATCATTTGTAGAATTTAATAATTTGTAAAAATAAATCTTTTTAAAAACGACTTCGGCATTCTCGATTAGTTATTTTATGCGTGTACTCTATTGATGGATTGTACCCTTCCAGAAATAGGTATTATAATATTTATCAATGTGTTATATTTTTATATATAAAAAATATTCATCTGAAATAGATTAACGATCACATTATTTTAGAGGGTGGAAAGTCAGGGCGGGAAGTGATCGATGAGTCACAACTTTAATTTTAATATAATGTAGATTTTAACAAATTAAATTGTTTCAATTCATCATTTAGTATGGATCTACATCAAGTAAAAGCCTCATCTATTCAATTCAGTAATACTTAAATTGGATGGCATGAAAATAGATATATCAAACGAGGCAAAAATTTAGGCATGTACTCTTCACACCTTTGTAGACGTGGAAAAACCGATCCGCCAGTAAATCCGTCAGTAAAAAATTCACCACCAACTAACTTAGTTCTCTTTGGTAAGTCATTGCAAAATACTTACACTCAACCAAATTGTTTTGAAGCGGAGTTCCTGTTAGTACAATTCTTCTTTTTGTTCTGATATTATTCAATGCCATGGTTCTTACGGCCGTTTTGTTTTTTATCAAATGGCCCTCATCGCAAACTACTAAACAAGGCCCTGAAAAAAAATCTTGCAAGTTATTCTATTTGTGAAAATCACAATCACATCCAAGAAATTACATGAAATGATGATACCGTTTTAAGCAACAATAAAGATTGATGAATTATTAATTGTTCTCCACATTATTTATAATTTTAATTGATTCGGTACACAGCTGTATTGACATTTTTTTGAACATTTCATGCGTTATAAAATGGTTTTCGTATACAACGAGCAATATTGCCACTGATAAATAATGTACAAGGAGCAAGTTTTACCAAGCTGCAGCTCCTAAACTATAAATGCTACGGGAAAAAGTTTCCAATTAAATTTATAGTGAATTTCATGCTCTAGTTAGCACCATTTTTAATTATTATCATTGACCATTAACCAAATATTTAGCGAAAACCATATTGAAAAAAGTTTGGAGCGCTATAATGAAAAACCTATGCGTTATACAAAAAAAAGTTTCGAATAAAAAAGATGGCAAATATTATTATCTACAATAATGATCTCCACAATTTTTGTAGTACGATGCGCGGTTCGCGAGATATTTCTTAAAACGTGTTTTTCAAGATGGCGGCTGAAGTGAAGCCCCCCCATGACGCCACCTTGGATTTACATTCAGGGGACACCCCTGAACATATTAAAAAGAGAAAATACCTGTTCCCGTACATTTTTTACAAAAAATACCCGGATCTTGGCCCAACTACAATAGATCTGAAATGGAATTGTCTGTCCCCGATTTTCAGTTTTTGCAGATTCTAGGAGTAATTCAGTGATTAAAACGACAAAACACATTCAAACAGTTTTGATGTGAATGCTGAATCAAATGGACCTGAAATTTTTTTTGAAAATATAAGTTGGTTGTTAATACCATACCTGGATCAACCAGTGCTTCCATGATTCTCTTTTTCAAGTTTACACCTCCATTTTTATCTAACTTAGTTTCATTGGTCAATGTCTCAAATCCTTCATAACCAAGTACCAATATTGATTTCTTGCGTTTAAAGTACCATTTGGTTACCACTTCATATTTGTAGCTAATGTCCTTTTTACTCCTAAAATATTTCTAATACAAAATCTTCAGAATGAAACAATGGGACGATGAAAACGAAAATATGATTTTTAATCGTAAGAATATATATATGATCCTTCAGTCTTCTTCACCCGCAATCCTCTTATGTGTACGCACCCATACTATAGTTTGGCAAGTTTATCTGAAGCTGAGCGGCATCGGTAAGAGGCGAGGAAACATGACGCATATCTGTCAAAAACGTACAAATGGCGTACGGTACCTATTTTACCAAGTAAAATTGATAATACAAAGGTCACTGACAATACCAACGCCACAGGATAAATCAATATCTGTCAATTGAGGAAGTGAGAGGGAAGAACACACGCACGCGCTTGCCAATGAGAAGACAGCTGGTCGATAAAAAACACCAATTATGTAGTTCGGATGGTGTGGTAATTATGGTTTTCGTACAACGCTGCCAGAGCTTGATGAAGCCCATAACAAATTTGGAAAAGTGCTCATCTTTCAACATTCATAAGTTGAAAAAATAATGTTAACAGGAAAAATCCAAGGAAACAAGCACATTAAAGAATTGACGTTTAATCATATTGTTAATAATAAAAAGCCCTTTTCTAATTATTATCACTACATACTTAGCACTTTAGCTTTTTCACAGTTAAACGTGGCAATATCGAATGTTTTCGACTACATTCCTTTCACGGCTTCAGATAAACTTGCCAAAGTATACAGATGCTGTGTTGTCTCTTGCCAGCCTATCAAGGAATTATTTACACTTCTTTACCAGTCTAGACTTAGCTGTTGGATTGCTGATACCATCAATCTAAGCATGGCTGTCAGTGAATATTTTAATTTTTTGTACGATATTTTCATTATTGAAACACAGATATGTATCGACCAACGCTGAAGAACATTTTCTAGCTAGGTCCATTTATGCCAGCCCCAGTGCCATGGTTTGTTTTGGAACCGTGGGTGTACCAGTCGGTTTCTCCAGGATTATCTGGTCGTCTATTCTTGAAAAATGAGCGGCATAGATTTATGGCTAATGATCACATGATGCGATCGTCGTTATATTCTTGGCCCGTGATCCGATATTATTGATCTCATAAAAATAATACGCTCCGGATCGCATTGTCCGAAATAAAGGAGCAGAGTCGAATGAATTAGCGCTTGCGCAGTAAAAAGGTTTTTTATTGAAATTTTTTTTCACTCTGTCATAGAGAAATAAGTATATAATTACTATTTCTCTATGCATTCCGTAATTATTCTGTCAGTTCTCATGTGCATAGAGTTGAAAAAAATACTCGTGAGTTTGAGTGGTTTCAGTGGTTTTCAGTGTTTTATTATGGACATGGAGAACTATTATTTTTGGCACGTAATGATAAAGGATTTACGGGAGGCAGAGGAGGAAGTACGAATTGACGAAGATAGGGGCTCCAGGTTTTTATATGACCATCGCTTGGGAGCATGCCGTTTTCGGGGGCACTTCTTCTGTAAGGAGTGAAACGCTACTGACTCATTTTTGGAACTTTGGTTCCTTACGTTAGATTGGAGCGAGGGGGGTTGCGCAGCAAAAAATCTGACCGTTACGTTACTTGGAGCGAGAGGGGTCGCAACGCAAAAGATTTGAGCGTTACGTTACGTTGTTACGTTATGTGCCTTGATCGCGTGGGCTCTCGCTCTCCTCAGTTTCAGAGCTAGTCTCTCGGCGCAAAATGATGATTGTCAGCATACATTGTATTATTAATTACAGTTAATAGTTTTCTAGCTTCAATATGAATTAAATTATACAATTTTTAGAAATTAGTGAAAGTGTATGGAGTGTTTAATATAACATAAGTGCAAAGTGAATATTTTTCTCATATTTCAGTTATCATATACCTATTATTTCAATGATCGAATGCACTGACTAGATTTGAATACTTAATATGTACTTTGTGCCAATCAACTTAATGATAAGATTTTTATATTTAATACTGCTGTATATTTTTGTTAAATGAAGTTTCATCCAGCGTAAAATAAATTCTTATATTAATATATGTGTATTTTTTATTTATTGATTCAAAAAATTTGATTATTTCTTAAAAGGAACTAAAGTTCTTACCGAGTGTCTAGCGACACGTTCTACCTTTTTATTCAATTTTAATACTAAATGATTTACTAAACAGACTACCCTTTTTATTATTGGTAATTTAACATAACAAATATAAAAAATAATTGATGACAACCGTAGAAAAAAAAAGGCTTAAAATAACTAAAAAGTAGATCTTTTGTATCAAATAATGCTGGCAATAATTTTGAACATTCACATGTAGGTTCAAGAATTAGTCGATATTGAAGGTAAATTGTTTTCAGTACCAATACACTTGTTGATGGTATTTTTTTTAAAACTACCACATGGTAGCTGATCTATAAAATTTTAAATTTGAGAAAATTTGTCATTTGTAAGTATGGTATGGATATAAAGTTAATGTCAATTTAAATGATTGATTATAGTATATTAAGTATCAAGAACGGTAAGGGTTGTTTACCGGTCGACAGCAATGTTTGGAGGCTGAGCGAAGCCTCCAATTTTGCTGGAGTTGAGTATAAGTTGATTACATTTGTTCTCAATCCTTTTCTAAACTCTAATTCAATTTTTTTGATATAACTTAACAAAATATTGGAAATATAAGATGAGATCTCAGCTCCGTGTCATGTCCCCACATCCAGTATGGCAAGGTAGAATATGAACTACACATTTGAAAAATTGAAAAAAGTATTTATAAACTGGTTATTCTTATAAAAAACTCTCAAATTCTCAGCGTCAGGAACAATGACTTTGATTTTTCAACAACAATATTCATTTTGGACTAACATTGATTTGTCCCCTCAGCTCATGAACAAGAGCTTGGACTTCACGAATATCCATAGATGGCAAAAATGCTTATGTGTAATCGTACACGTTCGTCTGTTTGTTAGTTAATGTCATTCATTGGAAGAAAGCGCGTGAAAGTAATCGGTACTGTATTATTTTGGTTATTATTATCTGTAAAGACGAGAATGTTATTATTCATTCTCAGTTCCATGTTCACGTATATTTTCAGTCGAGGTATATGTTCTTGCATGATACAATGGGGTTTTATTGTTCTTAATAAACTGTAATAATTCGTCAAATATCAAAATCCTAATCTTAAAATTGAAAGTGAAATCGGCGATAAATGTTGAAAAATCTCAGCTCCGTTACCATTTTGTGGTAAAGGGGCTGAGATTCAACTATGGGGCTGATATAGAGTTACGTTCTCGCATATATTATACATATTTTATCCCAATTATGAAAATCACTTCAAGTTCGGTAATGGTTATAGATAGATAGATAGATAGATAAATTAAAAAGCACAAAAGATACTCGAATTAATCCATAAAAGAACTGCATAAAAAAATTTTAAGCGCGTATCCCAGAAAAAAACTAAGTTATGCTTTATTGGGTGATTTGCCTATGCCAAGCACGTGCTTATATGGACCTACTGGTGTCTAAACTGGAAATGTTTAACATCATTAAAGAAGCAGCTCCGTATGATATTGTAAAAAGCTTAACTTGTGAAAATCATACCAATAATAAATGTTTGAAATGAAAATGTAACAATTGTAACTACAAAGAAATTGGAATATTTGAATTTAAAAAAAAAACGACATTGCAAAATATGAAAAATGGAAAACTGTGAGGATTTGTTTTTGTTTTTGGTATAGTTAAATATTTGCACATATACCTATCACATGATAAATAATTTTGTCACAATGTAATCGAAATGTATGATAAAATCCATTAAATCTCAGCTCCGTGGCTTTGTCCCTGCAAAAATTATGAATAATGTGAAAAATATTTTGTATTTATTTGGGCCATTTATCTAGCACTATTCACTTCTGGTTTTATCATTTAACTACATAATATGTGTTATTTTTAAATGTAGAAAAAATTAAAATTATGTTCGTCAAATCTGACGTTGCTGGTAGAATCACTCATAAATCTTCTTATTTTTTTCGTACCTTTTGTGTAATGAATGAAGTAATATCGTGCAAAAATAAATTTTACCGTTCTTAATACTTAATATACTATAAAGGCATTGAAAAAATTGTCGTCAGGAAGAAAATATATAAATTAAATGTGGGTGGTTATTGTGACAATGATTTCAGAGGTTATTGTAGATGATTTGAGTTACGAAATAATTTAAAAATTGAATGAATAAAATATATAGATAATTAATGATTCAACTTAGAATAATTATTCAGAAAATCAATAGATACAGACTAATTTATTCAAAATAATGAGATGAATATTTATTTTCAAATACTTACGGAAGAGTGAAAAGGCTGACCTCCTTTTCCTCTTGAAGACCTTGTAAGGTGAATTTTAGTTCCTTCTTCCAATTACTAACTGTAGATAAAGGACACACTATCAAAACATGTTTAGTGTCCGTTTCATCATAGGCAAATAGAGTATGAACTAATGTGAGTACCTTGAAAAAATAAATATTATGTTATTATAGAGTAGATAGAGTAAAAGTTGTGTTTTCATTACCAATAGTAGTCTGAAGCATAGTTTTATACCAAAAATAATTGAAGCTAAACAAGACACTGAGAAAAGTAGAAGAGAATATGTCCTAGGAAATGGATCAAGAAAAGAAACCAACGAGATAGCAAAAGACGTCTTGAAGACGTTTGTTATATACCCTCTTAGAGCTCTTTGACACGGTACTAATTTAAGAACTAAACAATTAGTGCGATATAATATTGGAAACAATATTGTTCACAAGAAAGTTGACTGTATGATATAGTAAATGAATTTTATCCATTTCCGCTATCGAATGTGACTCTTTAAGTCACTCCTTGACGTTAGGTAACGTCACATTTTTCATAACCTTCATATATATATATTGAGATGAAATTTTAATCAATAAAATTATCACCGCATGTATTGTGAAAATCAAAATTTTATGAATGACACTTTTAAAAATCAATTGACATGTTTGTCAAAATTGGAGGTTGGGTCGAGAGAAATGTAAGAAGGTTGAGTGAGTTTGACAAGTGTTTTTATCTTCGAATAACGAACCCTGAATTAATATAATATTGTAATAATAAGATAGATATTAAATATAAATTATCACCACAATTGGCGCCTAACGTGGGGCACTTGACTCAGTGACAGAAACGGGTTATAATTAAAAGAATAACAACTGAGGATTTTTGGAAAATTTGACATGAAGAAAAAATTGACATTAATAATTTGACTGTGGAAGAACTCAAAGAAGTTTTAAAATTAAGAAACTTAGACACAAAAGGAAGTAAACAAGCATTAGAAGAAAGATTAACTACAGCCATGGAAGAGGAAAAAACAACAAAACAAAAAAGAGGAGATAGTATCATAAAAGAAGTACGCTATTACACCGAGAAAAAAAAAACGAAAGGAACTGAAGAATTAATGGAAATGATGAGAACAATTATGTCTGACATGAAGAGCACAAGAGAAGATATGAAGAGCACAAAGGAAGAGATAAAAAGTGCAAAGGTAGAAATCAATGAAAAATTTGATTGACAAGAAGAGAAATTTGAAGAGCACTTAACAGAAAAGAGAAAACAATTTGAAAGGTATAAGAAAGAACAAGAAGAAAAAATGAATAAATTACAATCAAGCTTAATTCAGGAAAGTACAGATAGAAAACAGGGAATAAAAGATATGGTGAACAAGATGCGTGGAGAAGGAAAAGAACATATAGAAAAGGTAGATAGAAACATTATGATAAATTATAAAAGAATACAAGATGTAGAACAAGGTATACAATTGAATATATCGATAGCAGAAGAAATGAATCTGAAAACACAGAGAGATTTAATAAGGGAAATGGATGTAAAATTACAACAAATTAAAGAAAATAAGAATACACGGGACTTTGAAATTTTAGAAACGGAAATAAAAGCAGAGTTTAAGAAGAAAATGATGGAATTGGAAAGTGAAATTCAAAACATAAAGAATAAAGCTCGACAAAACAATAACAATACACAAGGAATCAATTACATTTGCAATCATGGAGAAAATAGTTTGAAATTTGATGGAGACATACGTAAAATACATCCAAAGGTTTTTATCAGATGTCTTAAGATCAAATTAAGAGATATGTTTAATATTGAAGATTTGAAGGAAACAATTAGATCTCATTTGAATAATCAACCATTGCTCTGGTTAACATGTAATGATACAATTATTATTAATGGTTTTAACGATTTTGAAAGATTATTCTTAAAACAGTATTGGGGGGAAAGAGAACAAAGTTATGTTAGAGAAAAATTATATTTTGGGAAATTTGATTTTGGAAAAAGTAGCAACATGAGTAACTACGCACTCTCAATATTCTCTCAAGCTCAATATTTAGAACCCAGAAAATTTTTTTTAATAATTATAGGTAATTAGATGTTGATTATTAGATAATTAGATGTTAATAGCTAATAGTTTTAGGAACTTTATAAATTGGGGAAAACTTCTCCAAAAATATTTTGTTTGATTAAAAAAAAATATATATATAGTTTTGAAGAACTTTAGGGAATGTTGAGATGAAATTTTAATCAATAAAATTATCACCGCATGTATTGTGAAAATCAAAATTTTATGAATGATATTTTTAAAAATCAATTGACATGTTTGTCAAAATTGGAGGTTGGGTCGAGAGAAATGTAAGAAGGAGAGTGATTGAGTGAATTTGACAAGTGTTTTTATCTTCGGATAACGAACTCTGAATTAATAAAAATATTGTAATAATAAGATAGATATTAAATATAAATTATCACCACAATATATATCAGTTATGAAAAGTGTAGTTATGTAAAAACTTTACGTAACTGTTTAATTTTCAACATAGAGATAATACATGAGTTTCAAAGAATAATTTATTAATTAGGTAGGTACTGTCAAACTGACAATTATTTCATTGTTTAAACTGACAATTACCCCATCATTTTAATTCAATAGTATTTTAAGATTTATAAAAATTGAAAAAGCATTATTAAGGACACAGTTATTTAAAGTAAGTCAATTTTCTGGGTGAATACTTCATAGTAACAATACTTCTAACACCATTTGAATCCACTTTAATATTACCATTGTAATTGAAAATTTTATTAAATATTATAAAAGCGCGGAATTAGATGAAACGTTGTATGTAAACACGTTATAAAGAGAGCGACATTGAACTCGCGTAATTTGCAGAACTCGCTGGCGCTCGTTTTGGCAAATATTACGCTTGTTGAACAAAATTGCTCTTTTCATAACTAGTTACGTAAAGAACTATGTTACTGAATTTAGTACAAGCGAATGCGCATAGTAACATAAAAATAGGTCAATATTGGTTTGAAAGGTTCCTACATTTTTTTCCTGGAAAAAGAAAAATATTTATTATTAGGAGGTGCGGCTAAATTTGTTTTTGATTTCAGTTATGTTAACACAGGGTCGGAAAAGCTGCAGCTCTAAACATATCTTTTTTAGTGCGTTATTTCGAGGAAGGTTTATTTTTATAATCATTATGTTTCACAGCATATAAACAAGGATATTATTTGTACAATTCAATTAGCAATTTTACTTGCTACTGGGACCATGACATATTTTAGTTTTCAACACAACTCAAAGGCACGCTACAAAATAAAAGCACTTTTATTTATATTTGAGGCTAGCCGTACATAACCTTAAAATCCGATTTGGGCAACTACTGCGCATGTTTAGTATTATTGTATACAAGAAAATAGAACATGTTCCAATTTCTTGCATGCAAGATGACTGAAAATGTGCGAGCAACTACTTGTATTCAATTTAGGCTGAAATATTGTACCGTGTCTAACGGCTCTTAGTCTGAGCATCTTAGTTAGTTATTTTTATTAATATTATCAGTTTTGCATGTTTTAATTTGACTTATTTATTAGTTTATTTCTTTTATTGTGATGAATTTATTTAACCAAGTAACCAAATAACAGAGTTGGTACATGAAGAAGTCTTGGAAAGAGTGACTCAAGAATTTGTTAATAGGATGGCATATCGTCAGCAAGTAAACGGCGAGCATTTTGAACATTTGAAGTAATTTTGTCTCTCATTATTCTAAAATGATGAAATGTACACCGGATCCATACTTTATCCCAACCCCGTATATACATCCCAGAGTTTACCTGTAACGTTTTTCCAAGGCCCATACAGTGCGCTAAAATACATCCAGAACCGTCGTGATGTTTAATACGTTCAAGACTTTCATAACAAGAATTCCACATGAACTGAATCCCTAATCGCTGATGCGATTTCAACTTCTTTGTTATTATAGGATGAACTTGTACTAAAGGTTCGCCGGTCCGTTCGTTTATGTCTAGTATTAGAGGATTTTCTACCTAAAAAATAATTCCTTCAAAATTAGGGAGGAAAATTGAAAATTTATAATGAGATTCTTTTTAATCTCGAGTAAATCAGACCAAGACATATTTATTAAACATATTTAGCTTAATTATTATCAATTAATATATAGTCTGTACAGAAAGTACGAGGAGTAATAAACCCTAATTAAGTATGCAAAACCTTTACAGGGAGCATCATGAAATTTTTGATAAATCTCTTACTTTAAATTACATTTCTTCCGTAAATCTAAAAACCAGGTAGATCGACCCCGTATTTGTTTCAGTTGTAGCAAAGTTTAGGGTTTCTTCATTGTTAAAGGATTAGCAGATAAGCAATAACGCAATGCAGTGGTGTGTATTTTGGGAAAAAAATACGTTTTAAATTATAATATAATAAAGAATGAAAAGAAATCATTATTGGAATACATTTATTACTTACATTTTATTCTATATCCGACTCGGAAGAACAATTTCACAACATCGTTTATTTTAAAAGTAGTATTTTTTTTTTCAACTTCCCCCTTTACCTCAGCCCATATTAATTCTATGGGATTAAGTTCACAATGATAAGGAGGAAGTCGAAGAACTGATATACCACGAGAAGAAGCCATTTCTTCTACAATGTAGGTTTTGTATTTATTCTTGTTCATCTTTGCAATTCTGTAAAGTTCTTTCCTTAGTGGATCTTGTGGAAACTTGATATTTTTCGAAATAAGCCACTCCAAAAGCTCTGCTTTACGCCAACGACTTGTGGGCAATGCTTCTCGTAACCGTGTATGGTAACTTGCGTTGTCCATAACAATAACAGCCCCTTTTAGAATCAGATCCAACATTTGAACAAACCATTCCTCGAAGACATCCCCATTCATATCTTCGTGATAGTCCCCCGTGCGTTTTGAAATAAAAGTTAATAATCCACCATCAACAAAACCTTCAGAACTTCCAACATGGACAATGATAAGTCTTTTTCCTTTTCCAGATGGTGGCTGTAAACCTAAAAACAAACCTTCCACGAATGCCTGCCTTCCGCTTTTAATGTTTTCATCTTGCCAAGATTTGGAAACTGTATATCCAGCATTTATCCATGTTTCGTCTAAGTAGAAGATTTTCAAATTTTGTTCTCTGGCATGTCGAATGCTTCTTAAATAGTCTCTTCTCCAAAAAACTATTTCCGGTTTATCTATCAAGAGAGATTTTCTATTATGTTTTGTATATCTGAAACCCACATCTTTCAAAAGTTTGCATAATGTCATTCTGGAGAATTTTGGATAGTCCGTATCTTCTTGCACTGATGTCATAATTTTGTCAAGTGTTGGAATTTCCTTTCGTGAGTAAAATCCATGGACTTTACGCCTTAGTCTTTGTTTTAATGACTCATCGATCTCAATTGGTTTTCGGCCTGTAGGAGTTTTAGGGGGTTGAAGAGTTCCATTCTTGCTTTCTTTCAGTAATCTATAAATTGTTGATTTAGCAACACACAACATAGCAGCCGTTAATTCCACAATATCATCAACACTTGCACTTGGATCCTTGTTTTTCAATGATATATAACAATTCAATATCTAGAGTTTTTTCATTTAAAGATAATGGACCTGTTTTTGGTCGTTTAGATGGTCCTTGGCTTATCGACATTGTTTGGTACTTGCACAATTAACATTCAACAAATGTTTTAAATATATTCCAACTGTATACAATATTATGAAAACCATACAACTTCATACAACTCTACTCAAAGAACTAATACTAAGTACTGATTTAATGTACCTACTTTCTTTTAAAATAATATTTCCGATAATGTTTCTAAGAAAACTGGGTTGTTCAATACAAAATGTACCTTACGGTATACCCTCTTAAAATATATTTTGGTACGTCTATGAAATCTACTTAAATGAATGATTTATTACTCCTTGTTCTTTCTATATAGACTATAATTTTTTACCTCTCCATCCAGTTCTTGACTAGTAAACGATTGTGATAGAGATTCAAATACTTTATGTCTATCTTTCAATCTTTCGATTCTTTCCAATTCTTCTTTGTTGGCTTGTTGAGTTTTTTCGGCTAGAAATTTATCGCTAACAATTGATCTGATGTTTCTTCTGCCTTTCTGTGAATGTATAGATCCGTCCTCGTTATTTTGACTTTTCGGAGTTTTAATTGGAGATACGCTAAAAAAGATCGATGAATGGAAACATGCATGTGTTAGAAAAATTTGAATTTACTTACTATTGAACGTCATCGTCAGAATCGGAAGTATCCGAAATTGGTATATTCTTTTTTATAGGACTAATTTCATTTTCTTCTAGCTTGGTTTTATTTTTGGCTAGTATCTCTTGATTATCGCTGTCAGAGCCTAGTTCATCCGACTTGATGCTAAACTCCGTGTCATCTTCATACCTGCAAAAATGACAACATAAATAAAAATATGAATGTACATTTTTATTATGAAATCAAAAAATTTTATTTTGTTAAATCTACATTATATTTAACCTTAAAGTTGTGACGCGTTTCGCTAACACAGTAGCTTTTTCAAACGAATGGAGGTATAATGAGGGGTACATACCAGTTCGCTCCCGCGGTCACTGTATCTGTATCTGTA
>CAJUYG010003209.1:9981-33071 GCA_910591675.1 Galerucella calmariensis
TTGATCTCAATGTATTATTCGATTTAAAACTAGTTCTAATATTGATTTGGTTACCATTTTTTTTAATTCTTTCTGATAGACCCTTAACATACGGTATTGTCAAATTTCTAAAAATTATGTTAGCTGAATTATTAATAAAGAATTTAAAAATATTGTGGTTTGATTTCCCAAGAAATTAAAAAAAAGAATAGAAAGAAATACTTTCAAATTTGAAAAAGTAGATTTCCTAACTGTAAAAACAGTTTATTTATAAAAGACTAGAGCTAAAGAGTCAAAAAACAATTATAATTCCTATTCAATTAATACTCATCCCAGCGATAAGTCTTTCTAGAGTTAGCATTGCAAATGAGCAAAAAACATCATTATTATAAAAGCAAAGCCATCAATATTTCGAATTTTGAACAGATGCTTCGTAAAAATGTTTTTTTTGGCATGCTCAATTTTACTTGTTTTTTTAGACTTCATTTAATTATATCTTTTTTCGAATTAATACAATTCAATGAAACTTCACATCGAAAAACCTTAGATATGGATTTTAGAATTTTCAGGTCCACACCGAAACTTACACTAATTCGCGAAGACTCATAATTTTCAAAATTCCTCTTTTTATAAAAAAATCAATTCTGAATCGAATGGCGTAGACTAGAACCTTGCAAACCTTAAGGTTCCCGAGATATTAGCCAATATGTGAAGAAATGTCAAAAAATCAGACTCCAGGTTTTCATAAACTGGCCATAAAATGAGACGGGTTTTGAAAAACTTGAATTTTATTTCATTTCATGGGGTTTCAGAACAAGCAAAACTTTTTATCAAGAATAACATTTTTCACTAAATTAATATTTAAACATTTTTCACCTATAGGATACTCTATCCGTAGACACGCTGTATATATACAGGGTGTACCAATCTTACGACAAACTTCGGTATATGGGTTATTTTAAGAGATATCAAAAAATGTTATCAACAAAAATAGTAGGAGTTGTGCTGCATAACTCCGTTACAAACCAAACATATGATTTTTCAAATGGGAGCCCCTGTATATTATACCGAATTCGGATTGGTTACATGTTGTTGAAGCTTTTGATATAAGGTTTTGCCACGTTTTACAGAGTCCTTCAAAAGATATGGACACGTTTATGTGAAAATCGTAGGTAAATCAACGCTCTGTAGCTTGTTGTACGTTAATGAAAAAAAATTTATTTTGCCAAACAGAGTTTTGTAATATGATGCAATATCTCCGTATCCTATTGAATTTCAATTATATTCTTTCTTGTATACAGGGTGAACGGAAACTCGAACCTGTCATTTTCTTTCTTATTTCAAATGGAACACCCTGTATTTTATAGCAAAAATAGAATCTTCGATTATGTAACTTTAATGACCCACATCAGGAATATTTAAAAATATTTTGGCAGTTTACCCATCTATTAGTTTTGAATACTGAGTAAGGTTTGCACTATCGGTAATCATTTTAGAATGAAGGAGGAAATAAAGTACATTATCACGACTTGGAGATATTTTAGAGCTAATATTCATACTAACGTTTACTAAATACTTGTTATAAATTCGTTTGGGTCGAGTAAAGATTGAGTTTTGTTACTTAATACCCAACTTTCTCTGGAGGAATATTTAGCTCTAGAGATGCTATTGTTATAATAGTTTTTCGGTACAAAATTCTACAGTTATTGATACAGTTGGGTGAGGAGTTATGAAATTTGGAAAAGTTTCATTGAGAAAAGATCCTGATCCTAACCAACTGAGTGCTTTTCTGTTGAGGTGGTACCATAAATTCGGCGAAAACTGCTTCATGATCAAAGAGATTTGAGTTAATTACTGAGTGATTCAAATGAGGGGGTGAAAAGAAGGAGAATATGTAATCTATAGTTAAGGATATTGTTTTAGTAGCTCGAGTTAATGGCACTACATGCAAATTGATATGGAATATCTTGGCAAAGTTAATGTGGTATTCAGTCACGTAGCTATAGCTTTTACATGGGGAGGGTTTTGGTTATTTCATCTGATAGGTTTAGAAGGGGAAAGCTTTATAGAAGGCGTCGCCTGAGGCAAAAAAAATCGAGTGCCACGACCTAAAGCAATTTTTCAAGTTCAAGAAATAATGTTAAGTTTTTTTTTAAATTATTTGTTTGACTTGGCTACATCTAAAAGTAATTTTAAACATCGTTTTTCGTTTTGCCCCCTTCTGCTGAAATGGTTATAACCATGTATATATATTTTTTCAAGGAGCAGTCCCTTCGCCGGCACCACCTCAGCCTCTTGGGCTTATTGTGGATTCTCCTAACATTCTGACTACAGCCTATTCAGCCGTTTCCTGTATTAGCTCATACAGGTTCTTTACTGGTTGGTTGCAGAAGTCTTCTGGAGTCATTTGGGTTCTGCCATACAGTTTCTGCCTTCTGTGGTCCAGCGTCTCACAGTTGCATAATATGTGCAGAGCTGTTTCACTGTCCTTTTTTGCAACTCCTGCATGTGAGGTCTCCGTTATACAGCCCTATTTTGTTCAGGTGCTCCTTTGTGGGAAAGTCTCCCGTGAGAATCCCCGTTATGGTGCGTATAGTTTGTTCCTGCTCGTTGAGAGCAGTTCTTTTGCTACTTTTTTTGATAGTTCTTTTACAAATGTCTTCCCATGTGTTTGCCTGGGCGTATTCTTCCAGAGTTTTATGGATTGTTTTTTTACCCACCCTTTTAACCATGACCTAGTGGAGCATCTGGGGATGCCCACAGATGGTTCGGGTCCGTTCATCAGTGTTGACGATCCTGCTCTTGCAAGTTCATCAGCTTTTTCATTGCCGGCGATTCCATTGTGACCTAGGACCCACTACAGTGTTACACTGTTCCGAGTCGCCAGTCTTCTAAGTTCTTCGCCGCATTCCCATACCAGCCGAGATGTTACCTGTATATTAATTTGGGAGCACCTATTTTAAAAAGTGATGGATGATTGAAAATTGAAGCTTTTATTAAAACAGAAAATCAATCTCATAAAAGTAAATTTAACCTCTTCAGCTAAATTATTCACAATTGTTGAGGAATCTATTTGCCACATCCCGATGAATACTCATATTGCGGCAGAATGCTAATAAAAAATTATTGTACCTTTATTGTATTTTCTATGGGGAGGGTTTGAACCCCCAAAACCCTCCCCTTATATACGTCCCTGGTGGTATTTAATAATCGTACTGTGTGTACCCGGCAGTTATGTGAGGTTTCAATCAACCTACTCCTCTGAGACAGAACCGGAACGGCGACGGCAACAGCGATATCTATATAATTCTATTTATTTGTTTTAGTTGCTTCTAGTCATGGTGTGTGTCATGACGGTTTCAGCAGCTCCAGCTCCAGGACCTATGCCAATACCAAATCCTAAGCCACAATGGTTAGCAGCTTACAGCTACCCAGTATCTTACGGTTACTGGCCTTCTTACGGTAAGTTACAAAAAATGTTCATCCATATAATAACTGTTAGCTCCCACCTCACGTATATATAGGACATGTCCACCACCTGACAGTTGACAAGCTGAAGAAAAACAATTAATTGGTTCGGTTTTACATGTATAATTTGGTATATTTGTTCCATCTCATTTGCATCATCACAGGATCTGCATGTTTCACTGTCTACATTGCCTAAGTATTTTATTTATTTTTATCGAGTAAAAGCTTTAGCCTATGCTATTAAATATATTTATTTTGTTTTAGGTTATGCTTACGCATCTCCGTATTACTACATTTAAGTGAACCATTCCGACAATATTCTTTGAAGAACGAAATATGGGTTTGATTAAGTGTATTAAATTGATAACATTTTTATTATAGTTTATATAAAACTTGAATGAGAAATTAATAAAAAAAAACTAGTAGATCGAAGTAGTTTTATATTTTTAGCAGTTAATACAGGGTAACTACAAAAGAATCATCCGGCAAAGTATGGTATATAGAAAAATAAATGACATGTCTATTGGCAGCGACAACCTAACCTAGGTTAGGTTAGGTGTGTGGTGAATGGGTCTATATAAGGCCCTCCACTGCGACTCGCAAGAGTCTATTATGGCTCACACTTATTCAGATTTCACCAAACAAATTCAGCTTCTTAACAAACCCGATTAGTTTATTTGGTTAATGGTATTTCAGGTCTGAGGGCGACAGAGAGACCCTGTCAAACATCAGATACCTGATTCGAGCCGCGGCATGGCAGGCACAAATTATATGCTCTGCTGTTTCATCATCTTCCAGACAAAGACGGCAAGTCAAAGGTCATGCCTACTATAGTCTAACATTTGTTTAAAGACATTCTTGGAAGGATGTAAGAAGCCTTTAAATGAACCAATCCTGGTTAATTATTTCAGAAGTCTGGAGCTTCTCTTGCTGTCCAGGTATTTATTGTTTGTTTGGCAAAACATATTGCGATGCCAATTGTAGGTTCTGGTCCGATAGAAACACGTGCTAAACCCTGCCTTGCAAGAGAGTCTTTTTTTTGAGTCGAGATGGGAAACTCATGTTCGAATGGGTCCTTAACCAGTACCCAGACAGTGTTGGACTCATCCCAACGGGAATACCTACCAATCAAACCCACCTCAAACTCGCAGTTACTCCCGCCTGGGAATCACTACCCTAGCATACTTCAAGACGGGCGGCGGTCCCTTACACACTCTCCGTCATCTTCCTTTTATCACTCCCACCTCTCACATGTCATGACGAGTCATTATCTTCTCCTAATCATGCTCTCTACTACGCCACTTATATCCATCCATTCCTCCTCGCCCCTCAACATAATATCCATCATATTTTTCCAATACACCGCCTCTCCCAGTTCATTTTCCAACTCCTTCAAAACTCCCTCGTGTTTTGCAATAAAAAAGGTCTCTTGCGTTTTTTTCGTTCGGTTATAGTTTGTCCGGAAACTAAGTATGTGCTCCGCATCCGCGCGACTCTGCTGCACGGCTACTTTCTGAATCGCGGAAAAAATATACATATTTAATTAAAATTAATCTTTGGTAAGAGTTAAGGTTGTAAATAATGAATAAAAGGTAATAAAATAATATCTTAAAATTATATATTATTCATCTTTAATCATCTTTTACGCCTTTTTACTATATACATTTTGGTCGTTGAATATTAATCTTCATATTACAGGAGTATCCAATTTCATTTTGGTAAAATAAAGAAGATTCCTACCCGAATCTATAAAAATTGCTATTTTCGCTTATAATACAAAAAAATCATTGAATCCAAAAATGTATGTGAATTAATTAATTTTGTAATTATATATTTTTGATCTTAGAAGTTTCCCCAACATTTCTACGCAAACCCCATTAAAATTACTTCAGTTTTTTCAAAGTTACAGTATTTAATATAAGGTAAAAGCACCAGTTTTCGACATGGGACCAATAATCGACACTCCCACTTTCAAACTTTAAAAATAAGAAAACGGTTTACATTTTATTACTTTTTTTGTGTTCATTTGAAAATTTACGTCATCTGGCAACCCTGTAAATTATGGAAGCGTCAGCGTGTTGACATTTGCCTCTCAAAATGGCGAAAATAGTGTTTGAGGTATGAGGTTAAATATTTTCTAAAAAGTTTTGTTAAGGTAAGTAAAAACTTTAAAAAAATATTTCAGCTGTTCGAAAAACTATTTGCATTGAATATTCACTCTGTTAGGTATTATTAAAGTTTGTTACATTCGTTTTCATGTAGACCCTGCTTCACTTGTAACCTAATCTCTGATTTTGGGGGGTGTCGAAAATAGGAACCACTCAACATCAATGCATCCTAGTTATCGACAGTTTTCTGTCGATTACCGGGTTCATTGGGTTCCAGTAGTCGACATGTTTTAATATGGATTAACACGTAAATTTTTTATAGAAGGATGACGCCAAAGCGAGGATATTCTCAAAATCAAATGGATTTAGCCCTGCAGGCAGTTACACAAGGCATGCCAGTTGCAATTGCAGCAAAATTATATAATGTACCTAGGACAACTCTCCTGGATAAAAAAATGGGAAGTACCCCCATATCTTGTAAGATGGGCCCACCTTCGATACTAAGCCCTGTAGAAGAGGAGATATTAGTTCAGTGGATTTTGTTACTGGCAGAAAAGCATCAACCTGTTACAAGTGTGCAGTGTGCAGAAGATAATAAAGCAAAAAAAAGCAGGAAGACCAGGAAAAAAATGGTTTGCAGCTTTTCTGAAACGACATCTCCAGATCAGTACAAGGATGCTCAAAATTTAACTCCTGCAAGGGAGAACGTAACAGAATCACAAATCAGACGTTGGTTCAAGGAAATCCAAGAATATTTGATTTCCAAAAATTTGATAAAAATTACTGAAGATCCTAAGCGGGTATTTAATGCGGATGAGAGTGCTTTCTTTCTTCAGCTAAAAGGGGAAAATGTTCTTGCAAAAAAGGAGACAAGTCCATTTATATGGCTGGAACAAATGACGATAAAGAGAATCTGACGGTACTGGTAACAGCTAATGGAGAGGGTGATTTTGCTCCACCTATGATAATTTTTAAATATTAAAGGATTCCCAGTCACATAGCTGCAAGTGTAAATAAGGACTGGGGACTAGGCCGCTCTGAAACGGGCTGGATGTGTGGCGGCACATTTTACGAATACATAACTAATGTTTTTGTACCTTGGTTGGACAAGAAACAAATTGAGAGACCAATAATACTTTTTATTGATGGACATGTTTCCCACTTAATTTATAATCTATCAGATTTCTGTACCAAAAACCAAATAGAAATTATAGCATTGTTTCCAAATTCTACCCATCTCATCCAACCAATGGACGTAGCAGTGTTCAGGCCACTGAAAAGCTTTTGGAAAAAGGCAGTAAGACAATTTCATGTGGAGAATTATGGAGAGAGGTTACGTAAAGAGCACTTTGTCAAACTTCTTGAATCTGCCTTAAGTGCTATAACGAAAGATACAGTGAAAAATGGATTTAAAGCTTGTGGTCTGGTTCCTTTTTCGGCAGACAGTGTAAAATTTTCAAAAATAATTTCTTCAAATCATAATTTTAATATTATGGATGGTCTAAAATTAAAACAGAAACTAGTTTGATCCCAAGAACCTGTCTAAATCTATTTTTACAAAATACAGAAAATGAAGACTGGAAAGGTCAAGTTGAGCATACGTCAATGTTTGAAGTATGGAGAAAATTAAAAATGGAAATAAAACGAACTGAAAATCAAATAGACCATCCAGCAACATATGGAAATGAGGATCAATTAGCTGAAATTATATTGAACCAAGAGTCCAAAAGCCTCACAGTTGAGGAAACCTTCAGTGCACCATCAACAAGTAAAATCAACATACAATCTATACAAATAATCAATCCTCATAAAACACCACCCGTAACACCACTCCCTAAAGCTGATGCAATTTGTTTATCCTCCAAAAAAACTCCCATGTCCATGCTTCAAAATAACGTTCCAACTCCTTTTAAGAGGGCTCTCTTTTGGCCAGAGGAAACAAAGACTGTCAAGAAAAAGAGATACAAGGAAAAAGTTCCTGCTGCTATCACTTCCGAAGCTTGGCAGAATTATCATAAAAAGAAGGAAATAGGAAAGAAGAGAAAACTTGAGGAAAAGGAAAACAGAGCCAAGGCAAGAGAAGATAAAAAAAAGAATAAACCAGAAAATACTGGGAAAACGAAAAGACAAATAGTACAAAAATATTCTAGCGAAGAAGAAGAAGTCTGGGAGAAGAGCGGTGACAGTCTAGACGATATCTCAGATATTGAACAATCGGTGATTCAAGAAAATGATCTAGCTAATTGAAGATACTGATGGGGTGACGACCCAGCACTGTAGTGGAACGCGTTTGATGCGATAATTACAGTCAAGCAAGGTCGGACAGGGAAAACCATCGTATAGGGCCCGTACAGCCTGCAGCGAAACACTTTAGACTACTAGGGTGCACTTTAGACTACTAGGGTGAGTAGCATATCACAGCTCGCAGGCATTATACCAATGAGCACGAGGTATAATGTAGATATGCCGTCTTTCGGAGGAGACGTAAAACCGAGGTCCCGAGTCCATGGATGTTGGGCTCGTTAAAGAACGCTACCACTGGCTGGAACACTAGTGGGTTCGCCAAAATTTCCGGTTAGGGGTAGAGTGCTCCCGGCGTCAGTGATTAGCATCAGTCGCAGAAATAGACCGACGTTAAAAAAGGTAGAACGTGTCGCGGGACACACGGTAGGAACTTTAGTTCCTTTTAAGCAAAAATTATGTGATACATCTTACGTTATATATAAACGATTTGCATATTCTTTGGTGGTCGAGTAGTAAGCATACCGGACTCTCACGCAGTAGACCCGGGTTCGATACCACGCTAGGGAGTTTTTTTTATTGTTAATTTTATTTTTAAATAATTATTCTGCTTGTTATTAATAACGACAACAGGTGGACGTTTGAAATATTTAGCAGAATATTCATTATTATAGATAATGGTACGGTACCCTTCATGAGGGAGTCCGACTGGCAGCATCTACTTATAACATCATCGTATATTTAAAAAAGGAAACCGTAGCATTATACAAATTGGACATTCAAGAACTGTACGTTTACCACAAAATTAGTGGAAACATAAAATTGAATTGTTAAATTTTTAATTTGAAGTTATATTACAGTTTATAGAAATTTTTATTTTCTAGATTTTTTTCCTAAGTGGGTCGTAGAAAAAATATGCTGCTCGACTCGTGTGGATTGTCCATATCGCACTTGAACGATTCGTCCTCGTGCGATATGGCCATCATATCCACACTAGTTGCACAGACTACAATTTCTTTCAAATTAGGTATGCCCTTTTACATTTAAAAACTACCTGCCAAATGTCAAATCAATTTACCCATCCATTTTAAAGTTATCGAATTAAAACATTCAAGTTTTCAAAATTTTAACACCCTGTATTTCGAAAAGTAAATGTGCTAGACCCCTTAATCGCGCAAAAAAAAATTATGAAAATAATAGTAAAAATTTATCCGAACAAATTCAAGTAGATCACTAGCACTGCGAATACCAGCTTTGCATAGAATTTCAATATAGCATCGGTGGTTCAGTGGATAGAATGCTCGCATTGCACGCGGGTGGCCCGGGTTCGAATCCCGGCAGGAGCATATTTATTATTATGAATCGCTGCTTCGTAAACGAGAAAGAGACTAAGGAGACACAAGCACGCAAGCAAGGCACATAACGAAGCAACGTAACATAACGTAGCGTAACGTAACGCGTAACGGTCAGATCTTTTGCGTCGCGACCCCTGGTCGCTCAAACATAACCTGGCGTAAAGAACTAAAGTTCCAATAACAGAATAAAAAAAAAGATACTGATGATAATGAAGAACATAATAATGGTGATTATTTGCTTGTTCAATGTTTAGGTGGAAGTAGAAAAACTACCCATTATAGGTATGTTTGTGTTATTCAGAGAAAATTTACTTTTGGTGAAATTGAAGTATGTCTCTAAAATGCATAAACGAAAATAGAACGGTATTTAAGATGGTAGAAAATGATATTTTTGTTATAAAACAAGAAGATATTTTAAAAAAGCTACCCCAACCTGAAATGCAAAATGTTGGAGACAGACTTAAATATGTATTTTCTTCACCTGTAAACATTTTCGAATCCTAAAAATACCATATTTTTATTAACAATCTTGTATTTACTTTACAAATAAAGATATTTGTGATTTCATGTGTCGATTACTGGGGTGATAATAACTGGCTTAAGGGTGTCGATTATTGGAGTGATGATAATTAGTTCAAGGGTGTCGATTATTGGTCTAGGTAAAAAGAATACAAACTCCATAAGAGCTGCTAATAGTGTAGAAGACTGGTGCTTTTACCTTATATATTTTCTTGTAAATTCAAGATTCCTGAAATTTACAAGATAATCAAAAGTGTCGTATTTCGTAATTAGGAAAAATTAATTATCCGTAAATTTTATTTATGGAGCAGACCTGTTTCTAAAATGACATCTTAAAGCTGACACTTCCCTCTTCAAAACACCCTATTACAATTATTAATATATTACATTATAACTATACAATAGTTTATAATTAACTTCGCCACGCTTCAGAAAATAGAGTCACACAAGTCACATACTTAGTTTACCGAATTTTTTCCTGACAAACCATTGCTCGGACGAAAGAAACGCATGAGACCTTTTTTATTGAAAAACACTTCCCCTAGACGGTGGTATTTTTTATTTTTCTCTACCTTCCTCCCAGCGCGAAATATTAAAGAATTTCGAAAAAAAAATTTGAATTGGTTTTTTTTCCAATTTGGGAAATCGATAGACTGGTAAACTTTTTTTTATATCAATCTACATACTTTAAGGTACTTATATAAAAAAATCAGCCGTAGTGCTAATTACTTGTACTTATTACCCCCATCGTCTTGCCTAACTCGTTGTTTGCTATGACTAGTTTTTCTCTGATCATTTCTGATTGCGGTTGGAACAGACATATTATTTGCATACTTAAATCTTGGTATACTGGGCATTCCATTGAAATAGATAGTGTACTAGCGCAATTTTGGTTTTTATTTAAACGTTTCGTTTTTTTTTGTATAACCCTATAAATATACCGAAGTCTTAATTATTGTTCCTTAAAATATGCAAAGATATAGTAAGTATAGTTTGGCAAGTTTATCTGAAGCTACGGGGAATCGGTAAGAGGCGAGGCATATATGTCATAAACGTACAAATGGCGTACGGTAACTATTTTTACCCAGTAAAATTGAAAATACAAAGGTCACTGACAATACCAAGCCACTGGATAAATCAATATCAGTCAATTGACGAAATGAGAGGGAAGAACACACGCACGCGCTTGCCAATAAGAAGTCAGCTTTCGATAAAAATCACCAATTACTTATGTAATTCGGGGGGTGCGGTAATTATGGTTTTCGTACAACGCTGCCAGAGCTTGAAGAATCCCGTAACAAATTTGGGAAAGTGCTCATCTTTTAATATTCATATATTGAAAAAATAATGTTAATAGAAAAAATCCAAGGAAACAAGCACATTAAAAAATTAACGTTTAATCATATTGTTGATATTGTTAATAATAAAAAGTCCCTTTTCTAATTATTATCACTACATACTTAGAACTTTAGCTTTTTCATAGTTAAACGTGGCAATATCGAATGTTTTCGACTGCATTCCTTTCACGGCTTCAGATAAACTTGCCAAAGTATAGGTATATAGTTTTGCTGTCGAATTAAAAAAAAACTATTTATCTATTGGTGTAGGTCTCCCAGTAGCCGTAACAATAAATGAACGATGATTTCACGTTCCCAACAGCACCGATAGTGGGCGTAGCTCAAAATAAAAATTACATATTAATCTTTTAAAGATCAGTCTTGCCTTTGGTCGGTTTATAATAGCTTTCATATACTGTGGAAACTTTGGATCCTATCCTCTTACAACCACCTTCGGAATATGTTAAATGTTCTGTTTCACCCCATGACACCGTATCCAAAATACTCCTAAAATAAAAACAACTAATTAATATAATTTAATATTTCTTGAACAAAGATCGACAACAAAATATACTGACAACTTTTTCTATAATAGAAAGAGAGAACTGAAATGATATAGTATCTGTAGAGTAGGAAGGGTGAGTATAGGCTCACAGCACTTATACCACATGTGACCCATTGTACATCCTCCCGATGAGTTTTCCTCCTAGGTCATCGTCCATCCTGTCCTTCCCAAGAAGGTGGACAGGTCACTAGGAGACATCTCCTTTATATCGGCAGGTGTAGGCCAAGACTCACCGAACACACACTCTCTTATTGACGATAACTCCGGACACTCGAATAAGACATGCCTGACAGTTTCATCTTCCTGTTCACACATCCTGCATAGAGGTGTGTCCACTAGCCCCATAGTATGGAGGTGTTTCCTTAGTTGACAGTGACCAGTCAGAAATCCTACTGTTAAACGCAGGTTTTTCCAGGTTATCTCCAAATATTTCTTCGGCGCCAGCTTCCCAGGGTGATCCTAGCAAGACTGCGTCCTCTTAAAAATGATATAGAAAATTGTATCAACCTCTCAAGATCCAAATTAGCTACAATAAATTATACAGCAATTCTCTACTTGTGATATTTTATTACAATAAAATTGGGTTGGGGTGGACAAACACAATTGCTAGAATAATGAATATGTTACCGTGAAAGACCGAAAGTAGTGAATGTCAACATTCGCCGGTGGATGTCGACAAATGTAAAATGCCTTGGTGAAGGTTCGAACATTTCTTTATTCTATTATGCATTCGGACTTTCACCGGTATATGTCGACAAACACAAATGAGGTCCGGTGAATCTCGGACACTGCAGGTCGCGACAAGTTTTTAGACGGTTCCAGCCACTTGTTTCAGTTAGCTTTGTCTTCGTCAGTTTAACGCAACGTTTGACAGCGCTCCCTAACCTAATTTCATTTTCTTATTAGAAATTATAATTTGTATTCAATGGCTACTACAGTGAATCGTGATAAGTTTTTTGGAAAGTTACATGCCTTAATTGGAAGTAAACGAGAAGACAATTGTTTTAATTTTGCACAAGAAAAGTACTCTAAGATCGTTTTTAAAGTAATTTCTGCTAAAAGTAAGTTTAGTACACCTTTGGACTACAGACGTTTAAAACGTTTTGACATTTTAAAAGTTAGTGATGAAGAAAAGTTAATTGTGCCATTGAAACCAGTATGTCACTAATGATGAGTTGTTTACAATGCTTTCTGAAACTCACATAAGAACGGGCCATGGAGAAAGAACACGATTGCTCAAAGAATTGCAAGTTATTTACAAAAATATTACTTATGAAGTTGTAATGTTGTATTTAAATTTGTGTAAACAATGTCAAATGAAACATAGTGCGCCTAAAAAAGGTATTGTTGTGAAACCAATGCTCAGTTCCGAATTGAACTCTAGATGTCAAGTCGACTTGATAGACTTGCAATCACACAGGGATGGCGATTACAAGTTTATAATGGTATATCAAAATCATTTAACCAAATTTGTCCAGTAACGACCTTTAAAAAGCAAGAGATCGGAAGAAGTAGCATATCACCTTTTCCAAATTTTTTCAACATTTGGTGCTCCCGCTATATTGCATTCGGATAATGGCAGAGAGTTCAGTAATCGAGTCATATCTGAACTATGCGCTATGTGGAAAGATGTTAAAATAGTGCACGGAAAGCCTCGTCACAGTTAAACACAAGACTCAGTAGAAAGAGCCAATCAGGACATACAAAATATGTTAACTGCTTGGATGCAAGACAATGATTCAAACAAGTGTTTAGAAGATTTGCCGTTTGTCCAATTCGCCAAAAACACAACTTATCACGAAGGAATACGCCAGAGTCCTTATGAAGCCCTGTTTGGCGTTAAACCAAAAAAGGGTATAACTTCGTCATCACTCCCTCGCGGGCAAATTTCAAACATTGAGACCGAAGAACAGCTAGAAGCTTATGTTGAAACAGACGTGGATAATAAAAATACCATTGGAGCTGATCCGCAATCTGGCACGTCTTCTTCTCAAGCACTGACTGATCCGCCACCTAACACATCTTCATCTCAAGCACTGACTGAACAACACGAGCTAAGTTCTGTAAAAAGAGTAGCTGCAAAAGAGAATATTCTACTTCAAGCAACAAAAATGTAGCGAACCTCAAAAAAAAAGTTTCCTCCTGCCCAAATTGGTGATACCGTAAGAATTCAAGTCCCTGAAGTCGACCGTGGTCGTACAGACCCTCGAAATGTGTTAGCGGTTGTTATTAATTCAACATGTTTCATACAATAAAATATCCAAAATAACTTACAAAAACAGTCAATTCCTAAATCTGAATTGGGATGGAAATTGGAATAAGTTTATGAAAAGAAGTGCAAATTTTGTCAGTCTAAATGAGATATTCACGCAAATAACACCTTTAATTTTAATTTTTAATAAGTATGGTTTATTATTTCAAAACATTTGACATAGGTCATTTTGAGCAATTTTTGTAGGTTAGACCCGCTTCGTTTGGGCAATGCTGTTAGAATTTCTTGTTTTTTTTTTTCAGGTCAATTAATAAAATTAATCAAATCTCTCCGTTTTTTGAAGTATAAATTTATTTATCGTATTTCACTCTTGTTATTCTAAATGTAGAAGTGCATAGTTTCCAAATACATATCCTTATACAGGGTGTTCGAAATTTATTGAATGAGTATATCCCAAGTACGGCCCTATAATCACATTTTTTAGTGGTCTGTACTCGTAAACATACACACTCAATTGAATTTCTAGGATGCTTAACTAGATGCATTAAATAGATTTCATCTCAAGCTAAAAAATAAAAATAAACCTCCAAATAAACCATTGTTATCCCCCAAAACCTGCATAAATTATAACTTTGACGGTAAATTTTTGGTAGTAAAATTGTCTGCCGAAAAATGAAAAGGATATAATAGATTCGATTTTTTATACTCTTTCCAATTATAAAGAGCAATTTAAAAAAAAATCTATATACAGGGTGTTGTTTTTTAGGAAAAACGAGTTTTGAAAATTTTTGTTAAGCCGGACCTGCATTATCTTTAGGGAGATGCTTTTGATAGAGTTTATAGGTTATGGTTATTACGTGTACCAAATTTCAAAATAATATACAGGGTAACTCGAAAGTTATGAGGTTCGAAAGAAATAGGATAAATTTATAAAACACCCTGTATCTCGGCTATAAAGTGCAGATGACACATTAAATATAGGTTTTTGGAAGCACCAAAGTGATCTCCATCTACAGTTAAAGTTAGGCCCTTTCCCAATGAAACACCCTGTATAATTTATTCAAGAGAGCGATTGAAGCATCTCATTCCGTAATACAGAATTGCATTTTAATATTTTATTTGAAAATGTTTCAACTGATGACGCTCCTCCCGTGAAGAGGAGGAAAACATATAATTCGTATATGGAATTTTAGATACTATTGAAGGTCAAATTGAGATTCAATTTTCCGATTTACATGAATTGAGGTTTTTCGACTTGACGAATAAAAGCTCATTCGAATGTTTTTCAAAAGAATTTTCCAATACACTCTTAGATAACTTAGTTCTAAAGTATAAATTTTTTGATAAAATAGGACTGCACAATGAACTATGAGAACAAAAAAAAATTTTGGCAAGAGAATCTCTATACGTCCACGTTGGTTTTTGCTGGGCAACAATTAATGTTGTCACTGAAGTAGCTTTTACGGTCGCTGCGCAAAGGTTAAATTAACTGGCTGAGTAGAGTATATTTTTATGTCCAGCCTCCTCTCTTAAAAAGTTCACAAGCCGCCACTGGTGCATAGTACAAACAATGTACATTATAAATTACCCACCCCCTATCATGGTTATTATTACTTATAGAAAAAAAAATTGTTTGGCTACAGCTGAATTTTCTCAATATACTATCAAATGTTCAGTAGCGTGTAAATTTAAGGGGATAGAAAAAATAATAGTTCTTTTTTAAATGGGACGCCCTGTATATATTCACATTTTTGGAATGGACTTTTTTTTCCGATTTCAAAAATATACAATATGTTACCCCTACCTTCTACCATTTTTGAGTTATGGAATGTTGTAAATCTTAGTTTTAGTAATTACTGTGAATATGAGAAAGATAATTTATTGAAGTAAGCTATGCTTATAAAAGATATTAGAGATGTCCACCATTATTGTAAATGCATAATTGATATCACCTTATATTATATTATTTTATAATAACATTGCAGATGACTATTATTTTCATTTAGTTTGTTAATTTCAAGTTGAATCCTTGCTTATCACTTGTATATTATTATTATTAATACAATCTTCCACCCCTCTGTGAACCATGTCAACTACTTTATTAGAAAAATGTCAATTATCAAATAAGTATTAGTTGTCATTTTCATAGCTTACTTCGATAAATTATCTTTTTCATATTTACAGTAATTACTAAAACTCAGATTTTCAACAGTTCATAACTCAAAAACGGTACAAGGTAGGGGTAACATATCATATATTTTTCAAATCAGAAAAAAAAGTCCATTCCAAAAATGTGAAAATATACAGGGTGTCCCATTTAAAAAATAACTATTATTTTTTGTATCCCCTTAAATTTGCACGCTACTGAACTTTTAATAGAAGATTAAGAAAATTCAGCTTTAACCAAACAACTTTTATACGAGACTTTTTTTTCTAAAAGTAATAATATCGAAGATAGGGGGTGGGTAATTTATGATGAATAACCCTGTACCCTATAACAATCCGTGCTTCGGAGGGTTGGATGAGGGAGGCTGGAAGTGATTCACCCCTAATCTCTCATACAAGTCTCCGTAGAGGGGTTGTCCTACCCGACACGGCGCGTCCCAATGGCTGATAGGGTGTCTCCAGAGGGAGTGGGTGGTCAAGGGACTCGTGCTCTTTGAGCTGTAAGGGCCTCATGACCGACCAGCCCTCGGGATAAGCAATAAATAAGGCTCCAGTATGGGAACCCGAATAGTTGCTCGCGGATCAAAGGGAATAGAGTAGTAAACCTCGATAAAAAAACCAGCAGCATAGGGGAGGCAGCTATGTTGGGTGATTGTAGGCAGCGGAGGCTACTGCGTCCGGATGCAACCGTGACAAAAAAGCCTAGAGGAGTAAACCTCGATAAAACAATCCGTAATCTACGTTGTTAGCAACCGTGATAATGGATGTATGGCTGCGCGAAAGTCAGTCAGTAGCGGTGCCTCCGGGATACCTGGTGACCTCCCGGAGTACCCAGCCTTACTACCACAAGCGGGGCTCTGTGGTGGTGGACATTCAATTCCCTAGCTACTCGTGGGATGTAGTATGGAGTATGCAAGGAAAGCGGAACAGGAAGCAGTGGAGGAAGAGAGAGAAGGAAATTGAATTTTTGGGAAATCGAGGCTGGTGAAACGAACACCTGATAAGGCGGGAGAGACAAGTGAGTGAAGCGATACTGGGGTGAAAAGGAAGGAGGTAGCGCCTCTGGAGAATAAGGAGCAGAAGAGGAAACAGAAGGAGAAAGGAAGAGAGGAAGTGAAGAGTGGAAAAGAGGGAGAGTGTAGAGAGATTGAAGGAGATGGTAAGGCGACTGGAGAAGAGGGTGAAAAGGCCGGAAGAGCAGAAGTCGGTGGCTGAGGGGCGGGTCAGGGAATTAGAGGGGTTGAGGAGATAGGAAGGTAGGAAGGAAGGAGAGAATGCAAACACGATGGGAGGAGAGGAAAAGAAACTGGGATGGATGGAAGGAGATTAGAGATAAGGACTGGGAAGATGAAAAGAGGGAGGGAATAGAGGTGAAGGTGGGAAATACAATGTTAGGGGATGAAAAGATAAAAGTGGTATGGGTGACTAAGGAAGACAGTGGAATGGAGAAGGGGATACAGAAGATGTTTAGGGATAGATGCTAGTTGAAAAAGGAGAGGAAATGGAGTGGGTTAAGGAGGTACGCACTACGGAAAAAAAAGGTACAAGGGTGAACGCGGAGGAGTTGATCAGTCGGATGGAGGGTGATTGTAGGGATGAGAGGAAGGTGTTTGATATGATGAGTCGACTGTTTGAGGAAGTGGGGAGCAAGGTCATCGTTGGGCTACACAGGCTTGAGCATGTGGAGATGGAGGTGCTGAGGAAGATGATCGCGTGGTTGAGAGCAGATGGGACGAAGGTGGCAATTTATACAGATAGGGAAAAGGAAAAGGAGGTCAGGAATGAGGCGGTAATCCTGAAGGAAATTGGAGAAGTCAATCAGGAGGGGATAGAAAGGATTGAGAAGGGTTTGAGAGAGATAGAAGGAGAGTGAGTGGATAGACTTAGCGTCTCAAGGAACAGGGAGGTGGTAATAGAGGTAAAGAAAGGGGTTGAGGTCAGGGGAAATCTGAGGGATGTGGAAAGGGTAACAGGAGCTAGAGCGGTGGAAGCGGGAAGGACAACAAAAACCATTAAGATGGTGGGGATAGATCCGTGGAGTGAAGATGAAGTGGTGAGGAAGAATATAGAGGAATGGATTGGGGAAGGGACAAGAGTGATAAAAGTGGTGTGAGAGAGGAACGGCATGAAAATGGCGGTGGTGAGGATGGAATGTGACAAATCGGAAGCTTTACTAGGAAAACGGAAGATTAAGCTGGACCTAAATAGGGGGAATATTATAGAGAGGAGAGAGGAGGGCAGATGTTTTGGATGTGGAGTGAAGGGACAAAAAAAACCCTATAACAATACCAGAGTATGCCTGGACTTGCAAGAAAAAATTGTCTATTGTGTTATTGTGTCACAAGGGATGAAGCAGGATAGTTTCAGACGAAGGTGAATTGGACATTATGTTTAAAATAGGCGCGAAGTGGTAGAAAAACGAACCAACATTAAAAATTATTTATCGAATATGATCCACTTTTTAGACATTTAAAATATTTTATTCACCTGACATGTTTTTCCAACGGAGATTCGACGCTTCTCATCTTAAACTGATCCATAATACATTGTCTTACATGCTGTTTTTCCAACGGCAGGAAAGGGATGTAATGATCTATTAAATTGTGACTTATTGTATCAGAATGGTAAAAACCACCTAAAATAGAAATAAATTTTTTTTCCAAGATAGAATAATGAAATATAAAATATTTACATATTGACTAGAGCTGGGTCACCAACAAATCCTATCATGCAAGATTTCAGAATAAAAATGGTTCTTTCAAAGTAATTTTTTTCTGAATTTTAAATAAATCAATATTTACTAGAGGACACGATAGACGTTATCCTGTGCTAACCTGTTTTTTTATCATCTGAAAAATAAAAATATCAACAGTTTTTTATTTTGATTAAAAAATGTACATTTTTTGATAGAAGGAATCTGTTTCCCGAAAAATCTACTTTCCTGAATTTTTTCGGGACCAATTGTGAATTTGAACAACCCAGCTCAAGCTCACTCAAACACACACAAAAAATGTCATCATAATCGGACCAACCGTTTAGAAGTACAGGATGAACCCGATTGCATCGCCACCTACTGGGACTAATTGTGAATCTAACCATTCTCGAATGAACTTGAACACTCTAAGAATTTTATAAACAAAATCGGTTCAGTTTTGTTTAGAATGAGTTCGCTGACATACACAGGCATAGAAGAAATATACAGAGTTCGGCAAAAGTCCGGGACCGGACAAATATCAAAGAAAATATGAATTTTTTGGAAAATCACTATCCACTTAGACACATTTTATGGATTAACAAAGAACAAAAAAGTTTCACACAAAATGAGTGTTATTCTGAAGAACATTAAAATGCAAAAACATGAATAAAAACGGAACTAACAACAAAAGTAATAAAGTTTTTGTTTTTTGTTATTTAATAAAATGTCTAAGTGGATACTGATTGTCTATATCTTTTCAACCACTCGATATAGGATAGCAACACTCTATATTTTCTGAAGGCTTAAAATATGATCTATTCAGTTTCTCACAACAACTATGCTATAAATCATTAATTTGAAATTTAGAGAGAATTGCAGATGTTTTAAAATTGAATTAGTACAAAATTTAAGAAAATTGTAAATTTCACGAAAAGTATAATACCTAGGTATAGGACACGCTTATACCATTCGAAAGAGGACATTTTTTTGAATATGATGAATTATCAAAATACAGGGTGTTCCATTCAAAATAAGCCTGATACTGTACATTGAATGATCTAATGTTGAAACTGAAAATTCTGAACACCCTGTGAAGAGATATTTAGTACTTAATCGTTGAATACATTCAACGAATGTCCAACTATTTAGATGTAAGAGAAAATTTGCTAGAATTTGTTAAGTATATCAATGAGTTATTAATTTTTTTCGAAATGTTCACATTTTCAAAAAAAGTCAGCATAACTCGGAACCCTCTGTATTTAGGTATAGAGAACCATTATGAAGGATTATCATATTTTTTAGGGGCAATCAGAAAATGCAATAAGATATAGGATGTTCCATAAGAAAAAATATAACTTTGATACGCCACACTTTACTGGAACACCCTGTATATTCCAAAATATTTTCAAATTATAGTTTAAAATGGAGTTAAATTTGTGCTACAAAAAGATTTTCCAAAAAATTCTTATTTTCTTCGATATTTGTCCGGCCCCGGACTTTTGCCGAACTCTGTATACTACTCATATATAGACTACAAGACCCGACAGACGTTGTCCTGTGCTAACCTATTATTTTATCATATACAAATATTGACAATTTGTATATCATTTGAGAGAGCATGTATTTATGAAAATATTGACATTTATAATCATTCTGGCCGGAAAACAGCCAAAAACGATGTGTCACATAGTATAAAATTATAATTTAATAAACTCGTGTTTTTTAGTAAAAAACTCCATAATCATTAGCAAGTCCACTTCTGGAAGATTTATTGAGTGTTTTTTTTTTAATTAGGTCCACACATTCTATTTTATTAACACAAATATTTTGTGAGTAATTCAAAATAAATAAATTCTACGCGAGGCCCATTACAGTCAGAAGCGTAATGTTAGTGCATATTAACATTCATATGCGGTGACGTCACAGCCATAGTCTTCGCCCCGCTACGGTATGCTTGTTTAATTGGTTGTATTGGGAGAACGACATATTCTATTGACATGAAATTTTCAGAATCATATTTTTATTCTTAGTACTTTGTTAAACGACAGTTAAAAATGATTTAAAAATTTTAGTAAACGAGTCCATTACAAAGAGAAGTTGACATTTTTTAGTAGCCACATGCATCCTCCCTGAGGGACTATGGTAGAAGTATGCAAAGTTCCTCTTGGCAATCTGATCAGTCCTAAGACTTTTGAAAGTACATATTAGATATGCACTGTATTAAAATGATTAAATTCAGAAAAGAAATACTAACCTCGTTTATTGAATATATCATTGACAATGATCTTTTCAAAATCAATAAGTTTCACCTCTTGTCGAGTTATATTTTCCCCATACAGATTATTTAATTTTTCTAAAATTAACTGACTTCCAGCGTTCGATAAGAAAATAAAAATTGAACTTCGATAATCAGCACCATCGACTTTTTCCCGATAATCCAACATTGGTAAAATAGAATTTAACACTTGTTCGGGCATATGATCAGCTTCGTCAAAAATAAATAGTTGTTTGCTGCAAGCTGTTACATTTCCTTTTAACCAACTGTACAAAGTGTGCTAAAAAACAAAAATGAATATTATCAAACAAACTTTGATTTGCTAATTACAAAAATAAATACTGGACTAAGGTTATTATGAAAATTAAAGGAAATAGTTACAAATTATATATTTAGTTTAATAGGTAGTGAGAAATTTTGATACAAGATGTCTAGTAGATTTAAATATACTATTTTTATTTGCACTCTATACTTAAAAAATGTTGTTATAGTGTAGTAATGTTAAAATTTCAATTATTGTAAATAAATGGTTAATGCCTGCAAATAAATAATTATAATATATAAAATTTAGAATACACTTACCGACTTAAAATTCGATCCATTCAAAATAATGATTTATTTAAACATGCTCTTACTTACAAATGCTGAAGCTGATTTATTTGAATTTTTTACCAACTTTTAGATAAAATACTGCAGTTTCAAGATTATTATTCGGACAACTAAAAGTAATTCATTATTCGCTGGATATACAGGGGGGATAAGAAAACAATTTTTTCCTCTACTTTTGACACACCCTGTAGGTTAATTCTGCTAGTAGATATGCACACAATTAACTTTATCAACAAGACTGATTTCTCTGTTTAAAGAAAATGCAGCATTCTTATTTTTTTTTATTCAGTTTTATCAGAGTAATACATAATTTTATAAACAAATCAAACAACAAATAAACTAATAATTATTACTAATTAATAACGGGTATTTCCCCCACGTGCGCGAAGAACTGCCTCAATGCGTCGTGGCATACCCTCTATTAGATGTCGAATCTCCATTTGGTCAATCTGATCCCATTCTTGGACCAAAGCAGCTCTCTAAAAATTTAAATTACTTGGAGAAGAAACTCGGATACGAACTCGTCTGCCCATCATGTCCCAGACGTGCTCAATTGGATTGAGGCCTTGGCTACGTGATGGCCAGTTCATTGAGATACAATCCTCGCAATATGTGGTCGAGCGTTGTCGTGCATAAACATGAATTCGTGTCCTATAAACAGTGCAAATGGAATTACATGTGGATCTAGCACATCACGAATATATCGGTTAGCTGTCATTGCTCCGCCGCCAGCAATGACTAAATCAGTACGAGCTTCCATGCTTATGCCGCCCCAAACCATTATCGATCCTCCTCCATAACTTAGTCTTGTGGAAAAATTTGCTTGGTCAAACCTTTCGCCTCTTCTTCGGTATATTCTTTCACGGCCATCTGGAGAACGTAAACAAAAACCTTGACTCGTCAGAAAATAAAATCTTACTCCAGTCATCGACATTCCAATGTTGATGCTCCCTGGCAAGTCGAAGACAGGCTGTTCTGTGATTCCTAAGTAACTCCGGACCAGTTACAGGTCTTCTGGAGCGTAATCCATGTTTTCGTAATCGCCTTTGAATCGTTATTTCGTTAACAGCTACTTGGCGGTGTTAAAACCATGATGTTAAATTAAATACTGATAATTAAACTGCAATTGCCAAGTAACGAATATTTGACAGTTGTCATATTGTGAGTTGGCAACAGCACTCTACTTATTTTGTAGTTTATTCTCTACCGTCATTTAAATTATGATCCTTTCTAAAATGTTGCATTTTCTTTAAACCGTCACATTTCACAAAAAAATTAAGATATTGGAGTAAATAAAAAAACAAAATGTTGGAAACAAATCAGTCTTATTGATAAAGTTAATTGTGTGCAGATCTACTAGCAGAATTAACCTACAGGGTGTGTCAAAAGTAGAGGAAAAAATTGTTTTCTCTTCTCCCCTGTATATGCGGAGAGTACTAAATTACTTTTAGATGTTCGAATAATATCTTTAAAACTACAGTATTTTAACTAAAAGTGCTAAAAAATTCAAATAAATCAGCCTCCCCATTTGAAAGTTATAGCATTTTTAAATAAATCATTG